>PVIH01021005.1:0-30850 GCA_004025045.1 Sigmodon hispidus | reverse complement strand
TTTTTTTTTTTTTTTTTTTTTTTTTTTTTTGATTTATTTATTTATTATGCATACAGTTTTACAGAAGAGGGCGCCAGACCTCATCATAGATGGTTGTGAGCCACCATGTGGTTTTGCTGGGAATTGAACTCAGGTCCTCTGGAAAAACAGTCAGTGCTCTTAACCTCTGAGCCATCTCTCCAGCCCCATCCCCACAGTTTATAAGCCCCAGAAACTTCACTTCAAACAGAGCTTTCAAAGAGGTGACAAGTCAAGGTGGAGTCAGATGGACAACAGCGATGCCATGGCTTGGTCTCAGATCCTGATGCTAGACTCACTGCTGATCAGGACAGTGACATCTACTCAGGATGTTACCACATCTTGCTAACCTGTGTCTCGTCCTCAACACACCACAGTACTAGGTGACTGCTGAGCCCTACTGCCCTAACACAGGACATGAGCTCAACACCTGAAACACCCTGCTGACCACCTCTACCTTCAGCCTAGTCCAAGTGCACACAGCACCTCCCACTCAGACAAATGTATGATCTCTGGCTGATCTCTCTGGGGCCACTAGACTCTTTATAGCATATTCCTGACAAAACCAGAGCTAGCCTTAATATATGTCAGGTCATAACCCTGCCTGGGCTTCCAACTCACCAGAGTAAGTACAGAGCCATCAAGGTTCCCCAACAGCATCAAAATGCCATTGCCTCTCATCCTCAGGACTGAGCATAACAGCAGTTCCTAAGAGACCTCCTCAGCCCACCTGTCTACCCTCTTTCCTCACCCTCCCTCTGTGTCATTTCACTGACACACACCTGACCTGTCTGCCCCATCCCCAAGTTGGGCCCAACACATACAAAGTTGATGCCTTCTTAACAGGGACAAATGAAGAGATGAAGAACTAGGCCCACAGAAGGAGAGGAGAAAGATCCCTGAGACAAAAAGGGACAAGGGCTGATTAAAATGCGTGAAAAAAAGTGAGGCTAGAGAATGAGCTACAATCTTATTCAAAAAATATTATTCCCGAAAAGTACAGAAGTCAGAATATTGGACCTGTGAACAGGTAATACAAGAAGCAGCTTAGCTAATATAAATACAACTGTTTGGTTTTTTTTTTTTTTTCAAGTCAGGGTTTAGCCTTGGCTGTCCTGGAACTCGCTCTGCAGACCAAGCTGGGTTCAAAACTCAGAGATCCACCTAGTTCTACTTCTCAAGTGCTGATATTAAAGGCAAGCACAACTTTCTTTTTTCCCATTAAAAAAAACCTGCCAGATAGTGGTGGCCCATGCCTTTACTCCAAGTGCTAAATCAGAGGCAGGTAAATATGAGTTCAAGGCCAGCCTGGTCTACAGAGTAAGTTCCAGGCTAGTCAGGGCTACATGTAGAAACCCTATCTCAAAACAAACAAAATAACAAACAAACAAACAAAAACCAACCTGATACCCAGAATTGTCAAGGACATGGGAAAGAAGCATTTTCTTCTGCAATGTGGCTAAAAGCTTAAAATGTTTAGTAGTTTTGAAGGGCAGTTGGCTTTTGAAGGGCAGTAGCTATGGACATGGACAATGCACCTTCTTTTGACTTGGCAGTCCTAGAATACTCCTGTGTGCTCAAGAAGATGTGTGCGCGCAGGGCCATTCCTGCACTTCTGATGCAACCGGCAAATGTCAGAGAATTCAGTACAACTCAGCCACAAAGACAGACTCAAGACCACTGATGGCTCAGTGGCTAAAGTTACCTGGCACCAAGCCCAATATCCTGAGTTAGATCCCTAGAACACACATAATGGGAAGAGGGAACTGGTTCCCACAAGCTGTCCTCTGGCCCTGCTCCATGGCATTTGCACTAAACACAGATATACCTCCATACTGGCACATTCACTAATGAGTAAGTGTGAAAACCCATTGTAAGGACCTGGATCCATTCCCACGTTGCTACCTGGGGGCAGGGCCTAGGTCTGCGAGTGAACTCTGCAGCAGTCAATGAATTCAAAAGTTGGATTCACGCCAATTGCTGCTGTACCTTACCCCTTTGCCCAATCCTGGAATGTCAAGGTATGTAGCATCTTGCTTATGTATGTTTTGTTTTAAAGACCCCTGCCCATCAGGGCTCGGGGTCCTTAGCCTTTCTGCTGTGCAGGGAATTAGACTATCCACCCAGGTTCATGGGAACCTGTATGTAACCTGTATGTAACAGTAAAATTCTCACTCTTTACAGCATGTCCAGCCTCCCTGGTGGTGATCGTGGAAGTTCTTACACGAAAGCATAACACCATCCTTTCTAAAAATCAGACACAGTCTCACAGAAAAGGCTCTGCCTTCTGTACTCATACCCTTGAGACTCAAAGCACACAAAACAAGATCTAGATGAGTCACCTACACCTGATCAAACCCAAGAGGAAACACAGGACAGTCAGGCATGGAGGCTAAGGAAGGACTGCTGTGTAAGAGAAGACAGCCTGGGCTACAGAATAAGACCCTGTCTCAAGCTGACAAAGACATACAATGGTGTACATTCAAAGAAGACTGGTACCAAGACTCCACAAAATATTCCAATCTCAAAAGAATGCAGCACTTATGGTTCCATATGCTATGTGTACCCTCTCACCAACTTCAAACCATCTCTAGATTGTTTGCTACTTACAATATAAATGCTACACAAATAATTATTATCTGATACTGTTTAGGAAACAATGACAAAAAAAAAACTACAAATATTCAATACAGATACAATTTTTTCCATAAACACTTCTTTTTGAGCATGGTTGATTGACTCCAAGAACACAGAACATGCAAATACAGAGGGTCAACTGACATGCATACAGGTGCACACACAGGCAACACTTGTAGAAAGCAGAGGACTGTCATGCCAAGGCCCTGTGAGCAGCTCTCCACTAAGCAAAGACAGAGCAAAGGCAAGACACACAGCTCCATGGTAACTGGTATCTGCATGGCCACCTACCTCTCCATTGCTGGGATTGGTCCCGTACTTCTTAAGCCATGGAACAATGTTCCTGATGAGAGAGAATAAAGGTGTCACTGGGGACTAGAAGAGAGATGGCTCAGCAGTTAGGAGCACTCAGCGCTCTTGCAGAGGACCCAGCTCCCAGCATCCACATGACACAGTAACAACACCTATCTGTAACTCCAGTTCCAGAGAATCCAATGTCCTCCTCAGCTCCCACAGGCACTACACACACTACACACAGACATGCAGGCAAAACATCCACACGAAATAAAAAATAAGTCTTTAAAAAAAAATGTCACCAGGAGGTGCTGCCAGTGAGTGCCCCACCAGAGGCCTTAGGGTAAGAGTGTAAGGCAGGCTGCACTTCACCGCAGCAGGGAAGAGCACCGTGTTCCAGAGTCGGGGTATGTGTAGAGTGACTGGGAATTTTCTGGTGCCGGAGCCTGAACACATCTAGACACACAGACTGCTTTTCCATGAGCTCCACTCAGCATTGGCAGAGCTTGACTGCAGCTGCACATAAACTAGAACTTTAACTAGGCAAAGGGACAGACAAATGTTAGCATGTCTATACCAACAAAACACTAGGTCGGCATCAAAACTTATACTTGCAGCCATGCACAGTGGCGAGCTATCTATTGTGTAAACCTAACTACTTTCAACACCAGCAACACCAGCCAAGGCAACACAGTGAGACTCCCCCTCCTCAAAAAACAAAACAAAACAAAAACCAAAAGACTGTGTACAGGCCCCAGAAGGCATAAACATTCATAGTGATGACCTTGAATAATGGCCTCTTTATGACAGTAAAATGTTCTATTGAAGTATCTTACATTTTTTTCCTAAATTTTAGGAAATATTTTAGAATCTAAAACAAGCTTGAAATATAAAACAAAGATGACATATGTTGAAACGTCAACTAGAGTATAACACCTCAGAATCTAATGCTGGGAACTATGCACCTCCACTGCCCCTATGCTTTCATGGGGCAGAGAACACTCAGCACATCGCTGCTGCACACCCAGAGCAGGCAGGAAGCAGCTGGGCACTGAGACAAGGGGAGAAAGACTCATCTCCATTCCAAGCATGGCACCAGCCAGGTGACACTGCCTGCTAGAGGTCACAGAGTACTTCTGCCGTGTCCCCGAAGACCTGACTGCCCTTCCCAATTCCCAAAGAGGCTCACCTAGACCACATGAGGCTTCTAGGGACAAGATTCTGGTGACCCTATCCCTGCTTAGAGCCACAAACTCAACATCTCTTTCAACAATTCTGCAGTATTTACTAAATCAAAATTAAAGACAGTACTGGGAGACAGCTCAGTGGTTAAAGCGCTGTCTATGCAAGCACAAAAGGCATGGAAAAGCCAGACAAGACAGCAGCATCTGTAACATTAGTAGGGACTGAAGACACTGAGAGAGGCAGACCTTAGGGCTTGCTGGTCAGCCAGGCGAGCTGAATCAACAAGTCCCAAGTTCACTGACAAGGTCCTGTCTCGAAAGCATGAAGTAGAGAACAAAGAAAGATCCCTGAGGTCAACTTCTGGCCTCCTGAACATAACTGAACGTACACAAACACCACATACTCGGGCACAAACACACACACACACACACACACACACACACACACACACACACACATACCACAAGTAAAAAAAATTTAAAACTTAAGAGGAAACTCACAGCAAATCAAAGACGACACCTTCCGGGGTGCAGACTGGGTAGACGAAAGGCTGCAGAGAGAGGCTGGGAAGGGCAGAGGTCTCTGGTCAGTTTCGGGGCACACAAAGCATCATAGTTCTACAGCCTTCCCAACAGTCCCAAAGTATGTATGCTCTGCCACTGACACCACAGCACTAAGGATAGATAAGGCATCATCCCAAGAGGGGCCCAGTACTTGTGGGGGAGCAGCCAGGAGTCCTTCAAGCCCACTTCTTGTGGTGTAAGGCTTTGTTGTCAGACCTCCCGTGGTAGCCTTAAGAAAGCAAGACTGAGATTCCCCCTCCAGATCCTCACGTAGCAGGCAGACCAAGCTTTCATCTCAAGGTTTGATGAGGACAGTAACTGTGGTCTGCAGTGCCTCAGGAACATGACTGAGTAAAAACTGAACCCTTGGGAATTTCTGAAGCATGGGGGCAGAAAGGTCTACAGCAGCCTCAGCTACCATAACTGTCCCCACGTGAGCTGTCTGCCTGGTGAGCAGCCTGCGCTGCTGCTTCCCTTTCTTTCCTGTGATGGTCTCGAGCTTTTAAATCTAGCACCCAGGAGGCAGAGTAGGTGAATATTCTTGAGTTAGAGGCCAGCCCGGGCCTGGTCTACATAGTGAATTCCAGATCCACTAGAAACCAGATCAGCATATAGATGCTATCAAAAAAAAAAAAAAAAAAAAAAAGGCGCAGTAGTGGTACATGCCTTTAATCTCAGCACTCAAGAAGCAGGAGGAGGCAGATCTCTGTGAGTTTGAGGCCAGTCTGGTCTACAGAGTGAATTCCAGGACAGTCAGAGCAACACAGAGAACCCGTCTCAAAAAACAAAAACAAAACAAAAAATCCAAAACAACAACAAAAACTCCTTGACTCTTATTAGCCAGTAAGTGGCTGAAGCAGAAGAAGCAACATGGCCAGTTCCACAGACTGAGGAGGAGAGCTTGCTCCCCGGCACATCCTAGAGGACTATGTTCTCTATTTACAATGCACAGTGGTTAACGGGGATGAGCGGAGACAGAGGCCTCAGAAGTGCTAGAGCCAAGAGGGGAAGCAGTGCTCTCTCAAAGACTGACCTAAAGCAGGTAACATTCAGTCCAGGGAAGAGGGTGACTGAGGAAGGAGCTCCGCCCAGGGACACCTGACCTGTTCACCCTCCTCAACAAGTGCCACTGAGCTTCCATTACCACAGCACAGGGCTTCTGGAATAAAACAACTGTGTTTAGGCCTTTCTGCACTGTGGTCTGTCTCCATGGCTTCCTGTACTGAAGCCTCCCTCTCTTTCTCACTGCAACGTGACATCTGGCTGAAAAGCTCCAACTGACCTTCAGAATGAGAACCTGACCTTCAGAATTAGAACTTGGAGGACTTCCCTACCTTTATAGTACCCCTCTCTCCCCACCTTACCCTGAAGGGAACAGTACGTGGAGGTGGCTGGGTCCACAGCATTCCCTATGTCCAGATTCTAATATGCTCCAAAGCAGCATTTGATGGCTTTGCATCTGGGCTACCCTCTCCTTCACACCAGTACCTGAGTCCCAGAGAAAGAAAGGGCCTACCAGAGTCATCACTATTGCTGATGGTGGGACTACTTACAGTCTGCAACAGGAACAGAGCATTAAAGACACAACCTGGAGTCAGACCACAAGATAGCACTGCTACTTCCCAGATGTAACACCAGGGCATATGCTATTCTTGTAGGCACTTGTCCTAAAATAAGCTTAGCAACAAGCTCTATACAAACTCAGAAGATATGAATGAAGCTAAAAAGCAAAACTGCTAAACACAGACACAATAACCAGAAAATACCCATGCACTGTCCTCAAGGCTGGCCCCACTTTCTCCCAGCTCCAGTCATCTTGAAAGGCACAGAGAAAACCCTGAATGCATCTCAAAGAGTCACATTCACATAGATGGTACATGCTGAGCATCCTTAAACTAAAAATTCAAAATGCTCCAAATTCTAACTTTCTGAGTTAGGCTTCAAAAAGTTTTGGATTTGGGGATATTCTAAATTTTGGATTTTTCAGTTCAAGGATGATCAACTGACTATGCAAAAGTCTGTGCAAAAATACTCCAGACAGTGCTAGAGAGATGGCTCAGCAGTTAAGAGCACTGACTGCTCTTCCAGAGGACCTGAGTTCAATTCCCAGCACCCACATGGCAACTAACAACTATTTGTATCTCCAAGATCTGACACCCTCACATAGACATACATGCAGGCACAGTACTGATGAGAATAAAATTAAAATAAATCATTTAAAAAAATTAAAAATACAATTCTATTTTATTACAAATAAAAATGTAATTCTAATACTCTAAGTAGAAGAAGGAGAATTAGCAAAAGTAGCTTATCCAGGTAAAAGACCCTATTTTAAAATACACAGACACACACACACAGAAAGAGAGAGACAGACAGACAGAGAAAGAGAAAGAAAGGAAGAAAGGATAACTAAAAGAAAACAAAACCCTTTAAAGGTTTAAAGGTCTTACCTACAGTGGTCAAAAGGTAGGCGGCGAAAACTTGTCTGTGTGATATCTGTTTAAATAAAACAAAAACCAGAAAACTTATTTGAAAAATATTTCATCTATGTGTACTTACCACTAAAACTGTACCACTTTGAATTAAATTTTTTGTTGCTGTTGTTTTGAGAGAAAACAGTGTGTTATGTGCTGCTTGAAATCAAACTCAGGACCTTGTACATGCTACATGCTAGGTCCATCACTGAGCTACACTTCCAGGTTCTAGATTAAAAAATTCAAGAATTTTGGGCTGGAGAGATGGCTCAGAGGTTAAGAGCACTGACTGTTCTTCCAGAAGTCCTGAGTTCAATTTCCAGCAACCACATGGTGGCTCACAACCATCTCTAACGACATCTGGTGCCCTCTTCTGGCCTTTAGGCATACATGCAGATAGAACACTACATAATTGTATTTTTTTTTTTTTTAACTTTATTTATTTATTTATTTTGCCTTGGTGTTTGCCTGGAACTGGAATTACAGACAGTTGTTAGCTGCCATGTTGGGTACTGGGAATCGAACCCGGGTCCTCTGGAAGAGCAGATGGTGCTCTTAACCGCTGAGCCATCTCTCCAGTCCCCATAATTGTATTTTAAATTCTTTAAAAAAAAAAAAAGAAAGAAAGAAAGAAATTCAAGAATCTTTTCTGGTGGCACACACTTTTTATCTCGGCACTTGGGAGGCAGAAGCAGGCAGAGCTCTGAGAATTCAAGCCAGCCTGGTATACAAATCAAGAGTTCCAGGACAGGCTCCAAAGCTACACAGAGAAACCCTGTCTTGAAAAACCAAAAAAGAAAAAAAAATTTTTTTTAAAAAGGCATTGTTTGGTGGGAACCTAGAAAGATGGCTGAGCATTCAAAACACATAGCACTCTTGCAGAGGGTCTGAGTTCAGCTCCTAACACCCACATCAGGGGCTCACAACTGCCTGTAACTCACAGAACCTAAATCCTCTGACCTCTAAGGGTAGGCACACATACACACCTAAAAATAAAAACAGAGGCTAAGACTGTGCTTCACTGGAGGTAGAAACAGAAAGAACTCATTAATAAGTCAGTCTAGTCGATCAGTAAGCTCCAAGACAGACGCTGCTGCCTTAACAGAGCTGGGCTGAGCAGTGGTGCAGTGTTAATCCCAGCAGTTGGCTGCAGGTAAATTCCTGTGAGTTCAAGACCAGCTTGATCTTTGATCTACATAGTAGGAGAACAGCCAAGGCTACATGGAGACAAACGGGGAGGGGGGGGGAGTAGCAGAGAAACAGCTCAGAGGTTAAGAGCACCTGATGTTCTTTCAGAGGACCAGTGTTTGGTTCACAACACCCATTCTCTTCTGACCTCCAGGGCACCCACATACATATGACACAGACTCACATACACATGTACATATAAATAAATCTTAAATAAAAAATAATGCAAAACAGTGTGAAAAAGCTCTCTTAATCTCCTCTCTTCCCCTCCCCCCTCCTTTATAAACCTAATATGGCTCCCTAAAAAAAAAAAGTGTGAAAAAAACATTAATTTTTTAAGATGGATAATCAACTGAGAAAGATAGCCAATGTCAACCTCTGGCCTGCATACACATGTGTATCTACCCATCTTCACATACATACAAACACCCACATTCACAGACATACAGATACTTGCAGAATGTTTTTGTTTGTTTTATTGAGACAGGGTTTTTCTGTCCTGAGATTAAAGACATGCACCACTACAACTGGTTTCACGGAATCTTCTGATACCATATATCAACATGAACCAAGGGGCTAGAGCACTATTCTCTTCCAAAGACCCAAATTCAGTTCCCAGCACCCATATGGCAGCTCACAACTGTCCTTCACTCCAGTGCCAGGAATCCAATGCCTCTTGGGGCTCCAGGGCACCAGACACAAACATGATGCACATGTGCATGCAAACATAATACTCACACACATAAAATAAGTGAATCTATAAAAAAGAAAACATGAACCACAAGTAGAGTCCTATGCCTGTAAGTAATCCCAGTACTCAAGATGCTGACACAGGAGACTCTCCAGTTCAATGGTTACCTGGGCAACACAGTATAGGTTAGCCTGAGCTACAAGGTAAAACAGAATGGAAAAATGTCAAGGGTCAACAAGTTGGCTCTTGCCATGTAAGTCTGACCACGTGAGTTCAATTCCTGAAACCCACTTTTAAAAACTCTCCATTAGGCAGTAGGGGCTGGAGGGATGGCTCAGGGATTAGGAGCATTGGCTGCTCTCCCAGAGGACACGGGTTCAATTCCCAGCACCCACATGGCAGCTCACAAGTGTCTGTAACTCCTATTCCAAGAGATCTGACACCTTCATACCAATGCATATTAATAAAGCTAAATAAAAATATATATAAAACTCTCCAGTAGGAGGTAAGTATACTCTACTATGCTGAGTATATGTACTCTTTTGTGGACTCTATACTCAGCCCAGGTATACATTGTAATGTCAGTGTCCTGGTCCTTATCCACTGTTCTGGATCACTATATACATTCCTCAGTACCACCAGCATCCTTACCTGGTTTCCTGCCTCCATAGAAGTGAGTATACTCAGCACAGGTGATGTACCTAGGAAGACAGAGTACATTATTAGTTCCCCTCACAAGAAGGACAGAAGCAGTAGAACAAGACAGAACTGCCACTCACTTGACAGTGCACATGAGACACCTGCAGGGTGTCAGACACATAATGATAGGCACCACAGACAGAAAGATAAACACACATCAACAGGCCTTGCCCTGAAGGAGATGAACTGGATTTACAGAAGATCTGACAATGAGAACGAGCTACGCTCACAAAGATCTGGGGAGGTTCTTTACAGGACAGTACTTACTGAGACTGGGCAGGAAAAGCTGAATGTGTCCCAGAAAGGAAAGCCTGTGACAGCAGATGGAGACAGAAGCAAGGGCAGTGGCTGAGTCCTAAAGAACTTAAAGATCACCGAAAGCTGGGCTGGAGAGATGGCTCAGAGGTTAAGAGCGCTGACTGCTCTTCCAGAGGTCCTGAGTTCGATTCCCAGCAACCACATGGTGGCTCACAATCATCTATAATGAGATCAGGTGCCCTCTTCTGTACACTGTATACATAATAAATATTTTTTAAAAAAATCACAGAAAGCACTCTATTTGCCATAAGTGTAGTGGGAAGCCATTGGATGGTTTTGAGCAGGACCAAAGACATGAATTAACATAGCTCTGGTTGTTGTGTACATGTTTCCACTGGTGTGTACGAAATGTCTTCGGTCTATAAATAGTAAATGGGAGAGGGAGCCTTACTATGAAACCACTGGGGGGGGGGGGGCTGGAGAGATGGCTCAGCGGTTGAGAGCACCCTCTGCTCTTCCAGAGGACCCGGGTTCGATTCCCAGCACCCACATGGTAGCTAACAACTGTCTGTAGTTCCAGTTCCAGGCAAACACCAAGGCAAATACATAAATAAAATAAAGGTTTTTTTTTTAAAAAAAGAAACCACTGGGATAGGGTGGGAATAGAGCGGGCTTAAGGTGTGAAAATTATCGAGTTCCCTTTCGGGCACACTAATTCTGAAAGAGCTACTGAGTAAACAGCTGAATTAGTGCAATAGAGAGGAGACTACCAGAACAGATCACCCATTGAGAACCAGAAATGAAGGGGATACTCATCGCGTCTGGGACAAGGGAAGGAAACATAGCAAAGAGGAAGAAGAGATCCCTCAAACTGAGCGCTGGGCACAAGACTTGCCAATACAGAAGTCAAAGGCATCCTTGCAAGCAGTTTGAGGGGAGAACATCTGACTACACTAGTTCCAAAAGACAACAGAAAACAGCATGCAGACGGCGGTAAATGGCGAGGATCATGGAGCACGGAACGCTAGCCGTAAAACTGTCGCCTGCGTATAGGCTGGCAGGCGAGAGAGCCAGGACGAAGTGGGCCTGGCTGTGCAAACCCCAGAAGTGAAGCAGTCCGACCAGCGGAACGCCCTGGCTGCGCAGGTCGCGCTGAGAGAGCGTAAAGCGCTGGCCAGAACTGAGGCTTTCGAGAAGAGATGACCTGCAGGATGGCGATGAGACGAGACGGTGCTGCCCAACTTACATCTTGTCTTTCTGGTGTTGTCGCTTCCCCATGGTGGCGACGAACCCAAGGCGGCCCCAGCAGACGATCAGACTCTGGCGCCTCTGCTTTCTGGACTACTTCCGAGTTCCGCACACCCGATCCCGGAAGCTGAAATAAGGCATTCTGGGAAGCGTAGTTTCCAAGTGCCTAGAGTGCATACTCTGTGTAGCAAGGATAAGACCTGCTGGTTCTAAGTAGAGTCCACTTTTCCTGTCTCCCGCCAAACTATTTTGCGACTTCCATAGATTTCTCTATGCGCTGGTTACTTGCCAGCCAGATCCGCTCAGACCCTCCCTTCCTCCCTTGTATCTAAAGCCTCTTGCCCTTTCTCCGGACCCAGCGCCTGCAAAGGGCGTGTCCATCCCACTGTCTGCTCACCTCCTTTGCTCTCCTTTGAACCGCCCCCCACCCCACGTACTCCAGGCCCATCGGATGGCAGGTAACGAAGCCCTAGGGTCCAGTGCCCTCCCTAGTCCCATGTATTTTCTCTGCTAAATTGTTCCCTAGGGCCAGGTCTGACATATTTTTGCCTGAGGATGCAGAGGAATAGAGGTTAGCCCTAAGGGGTATGCTAGACACTATAAAAGTATGTGTGTGGTCAACTGTGTACATTTGAAGCTCAGAATTGGTTCTCTTTGACAGGCTTGTGCAACAAGTACTTTTATCTGTGAAGCCATGAAGCCATCTCTCTAGCCTAAGTTTGTGGGGTTTCTTTGTTTTTGTTTGTTTGTTTGTTTTTTAATGTGCATTGGTGTTTTGCCTGCATATATGTTCATGTGAGGATGATAGGAATTGAACCTGGGCCCTTTGGGAGAGCAATCAGTACTTTTAACTGCTGAGCCATCTTTCCAGCCTCCTAAGCTTGTGGTTTTAAACACCACTTATATCCTGACTCCCAAAACGAACTACATGTCAAGTTTTTGTCTACATGTCTGATCAAAGAATTCTCAATCTCCCTGTCCTGTTGCAAAGCTCCACTTTGATGCTAAAAGACACGCTCCACCCCCATATCCCTACCTCCAACTGTTAGGTCTCAAACTGTTAGGAAACACAGCTGAGATACCTATTTAATGTGTCAAAGTGGATGCTGGTCAGCAGGTTTTCCCTGCAACCCTCAGTCCCTACAGATTATAGGGGTCTTCTGGCTGACATACTCTGCCCCCTACCCCAAACTTTTTCAGCCCAGGGGCTCGGCTGCCCTTTCCTATATAATCCGACCATTTTGGTTCCCTGGCCTTTTCATCTGCTCTCTCCTGGCTGCTGCACCTGGTTCCCCTCCTCCCCTTCCCTCTTTGTATGGTTCAGGGTCCTGTCCACTCTGGATTCTCCCAGATGTTTCTGCCTCTGGCTGTGCTCTCCCTTTTATCTACAATGAACTTTCTCCTCCACCATACTTGTTCCATAGTCTAGGCTGGCCTTAAACGCACAGCACTGAGCTCAATGGTGTGCACCACCACTGCCTGAACACATACTATATTCTATGCAGCCTTAGGCTGGGAGTTAAGTGGGCTGTATCCCATTTGTCTCAGATGGAAGTACAGAAAGGATGTAATAAGCTCAGCACCAGGACCCATTGTTGTGGAATATTCTTTTTGTACACTGTGAAGGTATCTTTGCCAAGGCACCTGACTGATTTAATAAAGAGCTGACTAGCTGGTAGCTAGACAGAGGAACAGCTGGGACAGGCAGCCAGTGGACACTGAGAGGAAGAAGTGCGGAGCCTGGGGAGTTGGAAGAGAAGATGAAAGTGTGCGCTGAAAGAAAGTACAGCCACATGGCAGAGGGTGGATAAGAAATATGGGTTAACTTAAAACGTAACCTGAACTATCGGCCAAACATTTATAATAAGCCTCTGAACGGTTATTTGGGAATGGCTGCCTAAACACAGAGAAACTCTGCCTACATTGCACCTCTGTGGGAATTTTATTCATTCCTGGGGCAAGGTCTGTATTGAAGAGGTTAATCACTCTTCTTGGCAGGGATGGACTCTGCACTGCCAGGGTCATTCTCTGAATCCTCTTTAGGTCTGGGTACAGCCTGGAACTTGAGTAGAACAGGCGGAGTAAAGATGGATGCTTTCACAACAGGAGATGGAGTCTCATCAGTGTTGGAGGGTTCGCTACAGGCCGGTGTCCTGCATGGAAGATGCCAACACACGCCCATGAAGTAGGATACACACACACAGGGCTGCCACATACATGTAATAAAGTCACCAGCTATAGGGTGTCTCCCCAGATATTTGTTCTTCTGGAAATCTCTCCCATGGAGTCTGTTCAGTGTTTCGTGTTACAACACTGTTTGTGGTTGTAGAAAACCTGAAATAAATCTAAACACCTATGAATGACACCTAAAGGAATACAGTGCACACCACCAGTGGACGGTCCTGCTGCCAGCTAGAGGGAAATGTCCCAATGACTGGTTTGTTTTGCTGTTTGGAGACTGGGTGGCCTCAAACTTTGTGATCCAGACTGGCTTTGAACTTGCAGCCATCCTCCTGCCTCAGCCTCGCAGGGGATAGAGTTACAGGAATGTACGTGTAACCAGCCACCCACCCTGTCCTTTCAGCCCCCACTAGTCAGATCCACCCCTTTCTAACACTTCCATGTGGGTGTCATTTTGTGAACCCATGCTTGTAGCAATCTCCTCTGGATTGAAGCATTTCCTTCTGGAGACAAATTCATAAAATTCAAGGAAATTCCAAAAACTAAAAAGTTGGAAGGGTATATAAGCAATAAGGCATTGCTAAGGGGAAGAGACCCTCAGATTGGGGGGCTAACTCAGTGCCACTTTCAATGATCCTCACCACTCATCAGGTGCCCTCACTCACATCTAAACAATCACAATAAATGGTGGTTCACCAAGCTAAATATGAGTAGAATCATTTCTTTGACCTGTCATCAGCTCATTATCTAATAGACATTTACCCACACATCTTCCCAGAAAGCCATACAACTACTTCTGTATAATTTCAATAGCCATACAATATTTCATAACATGAATGCATTTTTTTTGAAGCAGAGCCCGCATAGCTTTGGCTGGCCTGGATTTCTAGAACTTTTTCCTCTTGAGCAGAATGACAGTAAACTTCTAGTGATATTTCTCCCTCAATCTCATGAGTGTTGGAATTAATGATAAGTATTATCATTCATGTCTGGATTCATTTTTTATTATCATTTTGCGTAAATTGGCATTTTGCCTGCATGTGTGTCTATGTGAGGTGTCAGATCTTAGAGTTACAGACAGTTGTGAGCTACTATGTGGATGCTGGGAATCGAACCCGGGTCCTCTGGAAGAGCAGTCAGTGCTCTTAACTGCTGAGCCATTTCTCTAGCCCCTCATGCTTAGATTCATATTTCCTCTTTGTGTTTTTTGTTTGTTTAGAGTTTTTGTTGTTGATGATGACAGTGGTAGTAGTGCTTTTTTATTTTTGTTTGGATTTCGGTTACTGTTTTGGTTTGGTTTTAAGGCAGGGTCTCACTGTGTTGCCCTGGCTGACTTGAAACTCACTATGTAGACCAGGGTGGCTTCAAATTTTCAGGGATCTGCCTGCCACTAATGCCCCAGAGCTAGGATTAAAGGCGTGTGCCATGATGCTCAGTCACATTTGTGGTGATATACTGTGTATCTTATAAAGTTTGCCTGAAGATCAGAGGACAGAGGCAGCCACAGAGGTCAGGACACACAATTTCAATCCTAGCACTAGGGAGGCAGAGGCAGAGTTCAAGACCAAACAGAGCCAGGCAGTGGTGGCCACACCTTTGATTCCAGCACTTGGGATCCCATGCCTCTGCTCCCAGTACTTGGGAAGCACACATGCCTTTAATCCCAGCACTAGCAAGTTTAAGAAAGGAAGTATTATGGCTGGGCAGAGGAAGGAATCTAAGGCAGGAGACAGAAGTTCCCCCCTTTCATTTTGGCCTGCTCTTGCCTTCACTTCCCCATTCAGTCTGAGGGTTCTTGGAGACAGGAGCTACCCTTTCAACTGAGGATGAGGTGAGAAGTGGCTGTGGCTTGTTCCTCTGTTTCTGATCTTTCAGCTTTCCCCCAATATCTGGCTACAGGTTTTTATTATAAGATCAATTAAAATTCATGCAACACACATTTCCTCTTTTTAGCTGATACCACCATAAAGTTTACGGAAGTGTCTTTTCTCCATCAGCCTGACAAAAAGGTTATAAGGTTCACGAGATGCTCTGAGTATATAATTCCATGTCTAGAAAGGTCACCAGTTCAAGGTCAGACTTATAAACTTAGTTAAGATCCTGACTCAAATGCTGAGAGAAGCCTAGGGTGCAGCTCCACATACATCACTTTCCTAGCATAACCAGCCCTGTATTCCAAAAGATCTTTGCTTTGGAGGCTGTCTCCAAGATGTCAGATTCAATTCACCGTATCTGAGAACTTTTTTATAGTTCCCAGCACTCAGGAGGTAGGGGCAGGTGAATCTCTGAGTTTGAGGTCAGTCTGGTCTACAGAAAAACCCTGTCTCAAAACTAACAAAAAGGGGCTGGAGAGATGGCTCAGAGGTTAAGAGCACTGACTGTTCTTCCAGAGGTCCTCAGTTCAATTCCCAGCAACCACATGGTGGCTCATAACCATCTATAATGACATCTGATGCTCTTTTCTGTATACTGTATACATAACAAATAAGTAAATAAATCTTTAAAAAAAAACTAACAAAAGTATTTCTTTAAATCCAGAAAAAGGGACAGGAGAGATAACCCCAGCACCCACACTAGCTCCAGAGCTCAGCTCTCTACAGGTACTTGTGCTCACATGCTGATATACATAATTAAAAATAATAAAAAATAAATGTTTTTAACCAAGGGGGAAAAAACCACCAAGAACCCTAACATTAGAAAGAGAAGCTGGTGAGATGGTTCAGTGGTTAGGAGCACTGGCTGCTACTCTAGAGGACCCAGGTTCACTTCCCAGCACCTAGATGGCAGCTCACAACTGTCTGTAACTCTGTTCCAGGTAATCCAATACCCTCACACACAGCATGTAGGCAAACACCAATGTACATAAAATACAAATAAATTTTAAAAAATTAAAAATAGACAAACCAAATATGCATTTTCCAAATACATACAAATCAGCAGTAAGTTCAGGGAAATGATTCAACATCATTGGTCATCAAGAAAATGTAAATCAGGGGGCTGGAGAGATGGCTCAGTGGTTGAGAGCACCGTCTGCTCTTCCAGAGGACTGGGTTCGATTCCCAGGACCCACATGGCAGCTCACAACTGTCTGAAGTTGTAGTTCCAGGCAAACACCAAGGCAAATAATTAAATTAAATAAATTAAAAAAAAGAAAATGTAAATCAGAACCACAGTGAGATCTGTTCATACTCACTAGAGCTGCTTTGTACAAGAACCTGCTCCCGTATAATAAAGTCCCAGTTATTTCAGAGGCTGAAATACTGGGATTGCTTAAGATTACCTGGGCAATATATTATGACCATCTCAAAAAATATCTTAAATTTTATCACATTTATGTATTGTTGGGGTGATAATGCATGTACCTTAGAGGACTATGAAGGAGTCCAGACTCAGGCCTCAGGCTTGGTGGCCTCAGGCTTGGTGACCAGAACCTTTCCTTGCCGAGCAATCTCACCCCTGCCATTTTCATTTACTTAATTTAAAATATGGCTATAAAATGCCTAATTGGGAGAATGAGCACTTGCCTGATAGGCCCTAAACCTGATCCCTAGTACAAAATGAGGAAAAAAGACACCTCTGTAAGCCCAGCAGTCACAAGAGAGGTAGAGGTGAAATAGAGGTAGAGGTGAATGATTTACATGATGAGTTCCAGGCTATCAGAGCAAAATAGTGAGACCCTGTCTCAAAAAGAACAAAAGAAACAGCAAACAAAAAAATTAATAAAGCCATGCCAAGCATGGTAGTGCATACTGACAGTCCCAGCACCTGAAAGCAGGGTCAGAGGAAAGATAACTCAAGGCCAGCCAGATTTCAGGTCAGCCAGGGCTACACAGCAAGGCTTTGTCTCAGAGAAAGAAAGAGAGAAGAAAAAAAGCTGGGAATTGTGGTGCATGCTTTTAATTCCAGCACACTCATGGGCAGAGGTAGGCAATTCCTGGGTTCAAGGCCACTCTGGTCTACAGAGTGAGTTCCAGGACAGCTAGGGCTACACAGAGAAATCTTGTCTTGAAAAACAAAAAAAGAAGACAATGACAAAAGACAGATATTAAGTATTGCCAAGGCCAGAAAGTGGGTAAAGGTACTTACTTACCTTTGGGCCTGATGGCCTGTTTAATTCCCTGAGCTAACCTATGACAAGGAGACAGCCAACTCCTTACAAGACATTCTCTAACTTTCATATGCATGTCACAGGGGCATTGTGGTATACATGCACACACAAATAAATGTGGATGTTTTAATGAAAAGTGTACACATTAAATTTACTATATGATTTATATGTCTACTCAAGAAAAGTAAAAATCTGTGACCTCAAAATCTTTTCCCAAATCTTTTATCATGTTATTATTTTTAGTAGCCAAAAGTATTAATAATAATATAAGAGCAGGAGCTGGAGAGATGGCTCAGAGGTTAAGAGCACTGACTGTTCTTTCAGAGGTACTGAGTTCAATTCCCAGCACCTACATGGTGGCTTATAACCATCTATGATGACATCTAGTGTGTGTGGTAGGGGATTGAGTTGCGGAGAAAAGAGAATGACCTGATGTGTTGGGAGGGGGAAAGGACCTTGAATAAGGATATACAGGATAGAAAGTGTGACTTCTTTGTTCATAATAATAATAAAAAAAGAAATCTGGTGCTCTCTTCTATATACTGTATACATAATAAATAAATAAATCTTTAAAAAAAAATGCTTGCTATGCCAGCATGGGGACCTGAGTTCTTATCCCCAGAACCCATCCAAAAGCTGGGCACAGCAGTATGTATGTAACACTATAACACTACTCAGGTTAACAGCCAGCCAAGCAAGTTCCAGGTCCAGGGAGAAACCTTGTCTCAAAAAAGAAAAAAAAAAAAGAAAAAGAAAAAGAAAAGAAAGGGCTGGAGAGATGGCTCAAGCTCTCACAGAGGACTAGATTCAGTTTCCAGAACCTGCATGTGGCTTACAGCCATCTGTAACTATTCTGGGGTTACTTCTGGGTATACCAGGTACACACATGGTCACAGGCATGCATGCAGATGAAACACTTATATTCACAAAGTAAAAATAATTTAAAAGGAGGTAAAGATGCCTGCAGGATGCATAGTCTTTAAACATTACTCTAAATGAAATCAGACACAAAAGAGCATATTTTGAGGCAAAAATAAGTGATTTATAAGGATGAAAAGTAGGTTAGTGCCGGACATGGCAACCAAGAAGAGCTGCAAGCTCTGTTTACTTCTGTTTGCTGCTGTTGTTGGTTTTGTTTTTTTCTGGACAGGTCTTGTCTATGTAGCCCTGGCTGTCCTGGACTACATAGACCAGATTGACCCCAAACTCAGAGTTCTTTAGATATATCTGTGTCTGCTCAGAGCTGGGATTAAAAGTGTCTGGCACTACACCTATTTATTTTTGAAACAAAGTCTCCCTTTGTAGCTCAGGCTAGCTTTAAACTCACAGCAATCCACCTGCCTCAGTCTCCCAAGTGCTGGGATTACAGGTGTGAGCAGTCATCTCATGTTTTCTGAGCTTAAACTGTTAGGCTCAAGTAATGCTCCCTCCACAGCCCCCAAGTAAACCATAAATGTACACTGTCACTCAGCTCTGGGGAGTTTTGGCTTTTGGGGGTGCACATTTGGGTGGGGTGCAGTTGATTGTGAGTCAGAGAAGAACCTTCAGGTATTGGTTCTTACCCTTCTACCTGGTTTAAAATAAGGTCTCTTTGCTGCTTTGAAAGCCAGGCTTAGCTGGCCCCAGCTCCCTTCAAATGAGCACAGGATTTCAGCCATGCACATGCATTATTACATCCAGCTTCTTTTCACACGTGCATGGGTGATCCAAATTCAGGTGAGCCATCTCTCTAGCACATTCCTTTTTACCATAATTAAGATACATATAAAATTTACCATTTTGTGCATGTGGACATGTGTGTGCTAAGTGTGTACAGGTTGTATGTAAAGGCCTGAAGCCAATGTCTGCCGTCTTTCACTATGTTATGTTTTGAGTTAGGGTCTCTCACTGAACCTGAATATTTCTGGTTCAAGCAGACACAGCCAGCCAGCTCTGTGGATCGCCTTACCTCCCCAGCACTGAGATGACAGGTGTGTGACACTGCACATAACTTTTATGTGGGTGCTAGGGACTGAACCATTTTCCAAGTCCCCAAATTTACCATTTTAACCATTTCTTTTAAGGATGTAGGGCTGGAGAGATGGCTCAGTGGTTAAGAACACTGACTGTTCTTCCAGAGGACCTGAGTTCAATTCCCAGCATCCACATGGCAGCTAGCAACTGTCTGTAACTCCAAGATCTGACACCCTTACACAGTTACACATGCAAGCAAACACCACTTCACATAAAATAAAGATAAATAAATATATTTTTAAAAAAAAGGATGTAGGGAATCTATGCATGCCTAGCACATGTTCTACCACTGAGCGCACACACCACCAGAACACTTTTGAACCATTTTCAACATAAAATTGAGAGGTATCAGAAACACTGCAACTCTTTCAAGAATGTCACTCAACAGAAACTCTGAAGCCATAAGCAGTAACTCACTCATTACCTCCCTCCTCAGTGCCCCAAGCCACTAGTCTACTTTGTCTTTCAGAACTAAGCCAGCCCACTGGGTTTTTGAGACAGGGTTTCTCTGGATAGTTCTGGCTGTCCTGAAACTCGCTCTGTAGAGCAGCTCTGGGATTAAAGGTGTGCACCACCAATGCCAGCTTAGTATTTTCCCTTGTATATCCGTTATTTTGCTTCATATACTTTCAGAGTTTGTCCATGTATTGTAGTATGGTTGATAACACTCTGTGGAATGAATACATATTTTGCTTATTCACCTTGGACTCAGGTGGACTGTTGCCCTGTTTGTAAATGATGGCATGGGAACCTGCTTCAGTTCCTGTCCTCAGGCCTTCCGAGGATATACACACAAGTGCTTGCTGAGCTACGTTAGGACTCCATGCTGAACTGCCGAGAAACTGCCAAGCTGATTTTCACAAATGACTGTACTATTTTACATTACCACCCATGAAAAAAAAACACCTGAGAGAAATTAGGAGAAAGTTTGCCTTTCATCTTAGCACTTGGGAAGCCGAGGCAGCAAACCTGTGAGTTCCCGACCAGCCAGGGCGACATAGTGAGACACCGTCTCAAAGTAGAAAAGGAGACTTACTTTGTCTATAATTTTAAAGGCTTTAGTCTATAGTCGCTAATTCTGTGGCTTTTAGAGCCAGGGAAAAGCAGAAACATCCCAGCACAAAGCAGAGGGAGAGGAAACTGTCCACTGCAGCCAGGGAGCAAAGAGCTAAGCATCGGAGACAGGCCCCTTAGGACCCACTGCCTCTGTGGGGACCCTATTTTCCACAGTTCCTCCACTTCCCAAAAGTCACCCAAGTTTCCACTCCAGCATTGAGTCACTAATTAGGTCAGAGCCTTCATGGTTCAGTCACCTGTAGAAATATCATCTCAGACAAACCCGATGCATGCTTTCCTCTTCCAGGTATCTATCAGTCCACAGAAGCTGACAGACATACACTATCAGAGCAAAGCCAGTTGTGCACAGCAAGAGGATGGCCAGTTTAGACAACACATAACAAACATAAGCCATGATGGACCATCACAACCAGCTTTGCAAGTCTCCAAACCCTTAACATGTCATACTGCTGAGGACAGCATGCTAACACTGACTATCCTCAGAGCCTCTAAAAAAGTTGGTGTGAGCAAACGTGCCGCAGCATGCTTGTGGAGCTCAGAAGATGCTTTCAGGAGTCAAGTTCTGTCCTTTCTCGGGATCAAACTCAGGGTCATCCAGGCTCAGCAGCAAATGCCTTTACCCAGACCCTATTGTGGTGGCATGATGAGCCCAGAGGCACATGTGTCTACAAGTTTATTTGTAATTCACACACTTAGAACTGTCTGAGAAGGACTAAAGTTGTATCACAGGGGTGGGTTTGGGGTTCCAAAAGCCCTCAGCCATCCTCAATGTAATCTCTGCTTCATGTTTGTAGATGAAGATCCCAGCGCTCAGCGGCTGCCCCCACACCATCTTGCCTTCCTGCTGCTGCTCTCCTTGCCATAATGGTGATAAGGCTCTGTCCATAGGGAACCATAAGCCCCAAATAAACCTTTCCTTTAATAAGTTGCCTTGGTCATGGTGCTTTACCACAGCATAGAAAAGGAACTAATGTTTCAGCACCAAATTGAACACTAAATGTGTGCGCCATGGACTGGTAAGCTAGACTCAAGGAAAGAGTTAAAAATGAGACAACAGTTGAAGTGTAGCTCAATGGTGGAGCGCTGGCTCACATGCAGGGTCCAGGATTCCATTCTCAACAACAACACACGCACATAGTCATGCACACACAAAAAAATCTGAAAATGTCTCCACAGTTAAGAAGAGGCACTTCGGGGCTGGAGAGATGGCTCAGTGGTTGGGAGCACTAGCTACTCTTCCAGAGGACCTGGGTTCAATTCCCAGAACCCACATGGCAGTTCACAACTGTCTGTAACTATACTTCCAAGGGATGCAACACCCTCATACAAGCAATCCAATGTACATGAAAGAAAAATAAATAGGAGCTGGAGAGGTGGCTCAGAGGTTAAGGGCACTGGCTGCTCTTCCTGAGTTCAATTCCCAGCAACCACATGGTGGCTCACAACCAGCTGTAATGAGATCTGTAATACAGATACCCTCATCTGTATACATAATAAATAAAATCTTTTTTAAAAGAGGCAAAACTATGGGCTGGAGAGATGGCTCAGTGGTTAAGAGCACTGACTGTTCTTCAGGAGGACCAGCATCCACATGGCAGCTAACAACTGTCTGTAATTCCAAGATCTGACACCCTTGCACAGTTATACATGCAGGCAAAACACAAATTCACACAAATTAAAAAATAAATATTTTAAAAAAGAGGCAAAACTATGAGGACAGTGAAAAAGATAGATGATTTGAGGCTAGACAGATGACCCTGTGCCTGCCACAGAGGCAAGAAGACCTGACTTCATACTCCCAGCTGGCACCCACATACAAAGCCAGACAGCAGTGCACTCCTATAGTACTAACACTGGAGAGCAGTGACAGGAACTCACTGACTGAACAGTAAAACTATTAAGTTCCAGATTCAGTGAGAAACGCTGTACCGATAATATTAATAAAAGGTAAAGAGTGATGAAACAAGGTCTCCAACATTCACTTCTGGCCTCCATATACATGTGCACAGACCAAACATGTACATACATTCAGTGCATGCATGTATGCAGACACACACACACACACACACCAGTGGCTGTCAGGGGTTTAGGAAAGGAAAGGATGGAGAGGCAGAGTACAGATAATTTTTGAAGTCTCCTATAGCCAAGGCTGGCCTTACACTTACTATATAAGTAAAGATAATCTTGACTTTCTCATCCTTCTGCCTACACCTCCCAAGTGCTGTGAGTACAAGATACAGTTCTAGCTCCATAAGTGATTTTTAACAATTTACATTTGGTGAACCCTGCTTTGCAATACGATTCCAAGGCAACCTCTTAGCTGTTTCTTTATGGCTGGGCCTGGATTTGGCCAAAGTCTTCTGCAATTGCAAACACTGATTATATGTGAGGTTCTGGGAGTGGGAGAAATACCATGAACTTCTGCCCTTGAGCACACTATCATGGCCTGAAACAGAGCCCAGGACCTGGGTCACAGTGTCTGTGAGAGGCAGGGACCCCAGCACTGGAACAGAGCTCAGGGGTCATGGTCACAGTGCCTGTGAGAGGCAGTGTACTTAGCATTGAACACAGCCCAGGGGTCAAGAATGGAAAAGACACAAACACTCACCAGGGGAAGCCAGGGCAATGGAGCTTGTGTGCACTGTTTCCTGCCAAATACGAGAAATGGAAGCCACCGGGGTTGAGGACCAAGGGGGTCAGATCGACCACATGTCTGTAAGATAGGGGAGAAATGGGATGTTGGCATTGGGCCCATCCACAGCATCAGCATGCTTACGTGTAACACGGGTCCAAGGGTCCCATCATAGTTCAAACTCTTAGAAATAAGCACAATCACTACCCAAAATCATGATAAATAAGAGGCTGAGACAAAATAACCATCAAGTCTGGCTCTCAAGATGTCCCCAAATGCTTTTTGTTTCCTTCAAACTGAGTAAAATCCCTTCCACCTCTTTGAAGTTGACGAAAGGCCATTCCAGTTCAATTTCACTTCAGACTTTGAAATATCCAGTTTCTCCATCTGCAAGAAACAAAGGAAATCTCAGGACGAAGTGGAAATCACACTTTGCACACAAAAAGTCAATCCTTACACAGGAAGCAAGCGTTGATTTCAGGGATACAGAGAAGATAGTGGCTGACCCCAGGATTGCAGGCAGAGGAGGGCTGCCAGCAGGGGGACCCAGAGAGACAGACACACCGAGGCGGAAACACACCGAGGATGGGATGGGGAGGAGACGGAGGAACTCCGCGGTATTTCCTAGTTTGGGGATATCCAAGTACACCTGGGCTGCTTAACTCCCCGACCTGCTGCTAGTTCATACCCAAACCCAACCCGTCTGAGAGGAGCCCTTCTGTTGAAATTTGAGAACCAGTGCTGGGGCAGGGCAAGGGAGACAAGGCGCGCACGCACACACACACACACACACACACACCAGCACCAGAGCAGAGCATGTTCCCACTGACCGGCTTGCCAGACAGTGGAGGAAAGGGGCCAAAGACCCTGGGCATTGTGTAGACAGAGGGTGATGCGGCCACTACAGAGGCCGCGGTGGTGGCGGGTGGCGGTGGCGGCGGTGGCAGCGGAGGCGGCAGCGGTGGTGGTAACGGGGCTGGAGGTAGGCACGGGGAAGTTGACTGGTCTCGAAAGAGGACGGGATCTGCTTTCTTTGATTTCAGTTTCCTCCTCCGCCTCTTGGCACCTGCATCAAATGGTGCGTACCATTGAGGGTGTTGCATCCCTTGGAAGTAAGCACCTTGAACAATAGGACCCAAACACAAGGGTTTCATAATGTCTGTCCAGCAAAGGAAAGCCTTTTCATGCTTTTTAGGAAATCCTGGGACAATACCTAAGGCCACCACTGGCAGGCATTATGTCACCAGCCACCCAACACCTTGGAGAAATGATTCAAAATCAACCTTTCTCTTCCTCTCTCCCTCTTCCTTCCCTCAATACGGCCTCTCATGTCCTAGGCTGACCTTGAGCAGAAGCTGAGAATCACCTTAAACTTTTTCTTCCTGACTCCAAACTCCAGGTTGCCGGGATTATATGTACAGTTTAGGGGGTGTTTTCGATTAAACTCAGGACCTCATGTGTGTTAGGCAAACATTCACCAACAGAGCCACAGATCAGCCCTGCTTCTGCCCCTTACAGACAGGGTTGATCCCCTATCTGCACAGAAGCAGGCAGAATTATTCCATGCCACAGAGTTTAACTTGAAGGGTACAATTCTGAAGGGAGCAATGGAGTGAACCAGGCCCTGTAAGCTAATCTGTGTAAGACGGAGTCTGCCAAGACCAGCAAGGATATCCAGGCCCCAGACAGTGAGCCCTTAGCCAACACCTAAGCCTCAGAGGCATGTGGGGGTGAAAAAGGTAGTTTTTAAAAGAAACCCCATAGTGAGGTCTTGCTAAAGTGGGTTTGAGGAAAGACACCTGGCAGGACCCTGAGCCAGGCCCTACTCCACTTTTAAGCCATATAGGCTGCATCGAGTGGGTCTGGAGCGTGCATTTGACTGTTAAAGCACACCTCATTATATACACAGCCCATCAGAAGAGTTCATTAGCTAGATGTGATGGTGGATGCCTGTAATCCCAACATTCAGGAGACGGGGCAGAGGCTTCAGGGGTGCAAAGAATCTTAGCTACATATCAAGTGTAAGGTCAGTCAGGGATACCTGAGGGCTCTGTCAAACAGAAAGGCTGACAAAAGCCTCAGTGAGGAAAGGTGACCTGAGCCGGGGCAGAGGGGTAGATCTTTGTAAACTGTCCTCAGCCATCCACATATGTACCTGGTATACACACACACTCAATAAATGGAATAAAGGGCTGCAGAGATGGCTCAGTAGCTAAGAGCACACACTACTCTTGCAGAGGACCTGCATTCAGATCCCAGCACCCATCAGGTGGCTCACAACAACCTGTAACCCCAGCCGTAGGAATTCAGTGCCTCTTCTGACTTCCACGAGTATCTGTATAGCACATGGGATATATGTGTGTACATGTGTCAGGTTCAGTGAGAGACCTAGTGTCAAAACATAAAGGCAGAGAGTGAGAGCCAGGGTGTGCTAGTGCATGTCTCTAGTCCCAAACAGGCAGATCTCTGTGAATTTGAGGCCAGCCTGGTCTACACAATGAACTATTTCCAGGCTGACAAAGTGAGATCCTGTCAAAAAAAAAAAAAATTGAAAAAAAAGAGAAAGGGCAAGATGGCTCAGTGGTAAGAGCACTTGCTATGTAGACCTGAAAACTTGAATTGATCTCCAGGTCCCACAGCAGAACTGACTCCTCCAATTATCTTCTGACCTCCACGTGTGTGCCTCACACACACAGGTGCTCATTTGCACACACAAAATACTAACATTTTGTTTTAGACCAAGGTGTGGTGGCATACACCTTTAATCCCAGCACTCTTTGAAGGCAGAGGCAGGCAGATCTCTGCAACGGAGGCCAGCAGGACTTCAGAATGAGACGCTGTCTTTTAATTAAGATATATCCTAAGGCAGAGATTAAAGGTGTCTGCCACCCTACCCCGCCCCCCTTAGTAGTCAGCCTCTAAATTAGCTAGTCTTGCTAGGAGTGTGCCCGCTCCTCTCCTCCTGTCCCAGACCCTCTTTCCTGCTCTTCATTAAACATGATCCAAGAGGGTTAAGTCCAATCTGGAGAGTAGAGGTGGACACCTCATTTGCCCCTAAGACATCACCAACCTGAGCTTGCCATACACTGAAATGTTGATGGAAATTGAAATGGTAGCAGGCAGCTGCCCTGAGTTTGGGTTCCCAAGGGCTCACACCTTTATTAGCTGAGCCTCACCCTGGGAATACAGGTGTACACGGTGGATGCGCCTCTTCAGTTGTTCCAGGCGCTGGTGCATCTCCAGGGCACCCATACTGTTGCACTGATTCTGTTCCCCCTGGACAGCGTAGACAAACTTCGCCTACAATAACGATTGAGGAAGGGTGGGAAGCCAAAAGAGAGTTGTTTGCCTGCTCTATCCCCAGGCTTGGCATCCTTGGCTTCGGAAAAAGCCTTTGGGCTACCCCAACCCCCCCCCCAACACACACACACATCCTCCTAGGTGACCTTCCCATTCATCTTTCAGTCAAAGCCCCACCACCCTCAAAGCTCCGCCCTAAGACACAGCAGGTAGAGGTGGTGGCCTCTGCTGCTGCCCGCACCCAAAGGCAGGAAAGGAGCCCGCGCTGCTCGATCTCAGTCTGCTTGCCCTTGCGCACGACCCTCTCCGCTAGTGCTGGGTTGCGATCCAAGGCGCGGAACAGGCGGCGCAGCGCGCGCTCTGTGTAGGTCGCTGCTTGCCTCTCGAAGTCGTCCTCGGAGATGAGTTGGCAGAAGGTCACACTCAGGGGGAATTCGTTGTCGTACTCGTCCAGGACTTCCATCGAGAGGGACTGTTGGTGGTGGGCCGGTGCTGCCTGGGGACGGAGCGGCAGTCGGGACAGAGCTCTTGGGGCAAGGGGACCCTCCCCAAGGACTAGGACTGAGATCCCGAAAAGTGACAGGAGCCCATTGGGGCAGGGGTTGTAGGACGCACCCACTCTTTCCCTACAACCGCAGTGCAGACTCCAGTTCCCCCAAACTACCCGCCCGCCTCCGGATCTACCAAAGAGAGTCTGGGGGCGGGGCCAGCGCCAGTACACGTGACAATGCCCACCTCTCTGGGCATGCGCTGGTGTGCTCCCACACCCCCAACCCTCCTGACCACTAGAGGCACCCAGGTACCTAGGGGATTTTGATCTTCTGACCTGTGATCCTCCCAAGCACCTCGTCCTCTCCCAGTTTTTTGTTCCCTACCCACCCTGCCTTATCAGTCTGCCCTGGTAACTAAATCTTCACTGAAGCATTATCTAAAAGGACTTTCTTTTGTCCCCAAAGCGCTTTCGCTTTGGCTTTTGCACCCTCTGTTTCCCGTCCTACTTGGCAGCATTACACACATTTCTTCAGATCATGTCCTAACCTCCCCTTCATGACTGCTTCTCTTTTTGTTGTTAGTTGTTTTTTGAGAGAAGGTCTCACTGTGTAGTTCTGTAAAGCAGGCTGATCTTGACCTCTGTCTCTGCCTCTGGAATGATGGGATTAAAGACAGCATGCCCGGACCCGTGACCACTTCTTTGCTCTGTCTTGATGGCCTCCCGCCCTTTCCTTCTGGCCCCTTAGCTACATTTCTGAAGGTTGTCTTCATCTGCCTCTTGGCAGCCAACCCAAATCCTCTGAGGCCCAGCGCTCCCTTGAGCTCCAGGCCCACACCCAAGATGTGTACAAGGAACGCTTCCTGGGATATCAGTGTATATCAAGGAGAGATCTGCTGCACCAAGAGCTGCTGGCCTGCATCTACCCTGGCCACCAGGGAAGGTGGATGCCAGCTGCTTCTGCATCATTAAAGCCCTTTATCAGGCCTGAGACCCATATATGGATCAGAGCAGTTCCCCTGTGGGTGCCCAGACTTGTACAGCTGGAGCAGGGTTGTGGCTGATTTTCTCAAGCTAGGAATAAAAGCTACTCCCAAAAGCCAATCTGGAAGCTGGACCTTCTCTCAAGGAGATAGGCCTGACCAATTCTAACTAGGTCTTTTTTTGGAGTAGTGGTGTGTGTGTGTGTGTGTGTGTGTGGCATTGAAACAGTCTTACCATATAACTCTGGCTATCCTGAAGCTTGCTGTGCAGTCTTGTCCTCAAATTCAAAGATCCACCTACCTATGCCTTCCTAGTGCTGGGCTCAAAGGTATGGGCCCCCACACACAGCTTCTCACCAGGTCTTGTTGGTAAATGTAACCCTGCAAGCACACCCTGGGAAAGACTTCCTTAAAAGTTTAGCTCTAACCCTGCCTGGAAAGCAGACATGCCAGACACCTCGATATCCCTTCTGTTCAGCACATACCTTCCCATAAAAGAGCAAGCAGACATCCTCTGTGATCTTCCTTTTGCAAGTCTATCCCAGGAAGTATACGCCTGCTGAGCCCCAAGACCCAAGGGAATGCCCCCTGGTATGAGGGCCTTGTCATACCTCCTCCCTAACACCACTCAGAATATTCTCTCATTACCTTGGTTATCTTCAGGCATCAGGAAGGCTGAGTTAATAGTTAAGGCTGAGCAAGGAACATGAACCTTTTGCATACAAAGAGGTGAACATCTGCTTCTCTCCACAAGGTCCTAGAGTCCCAACTTTTGTTTGTGTTCTTGAGACAGCATTACACCACAGACCAGGCTACCCTCAAATTTGATGCAATCTTCTTGCCTCAGTCTCCAGGCATAAGCCGCCACACCTAACACGAGTTCTCCAATCTTAACCTGGGGCCAAGAGTTTGAAATCAGAGCCTTCTTATCTTTGTACTGGTTCTAGCCTTGGAATATGATTCCTCTCAGATGGGGAGTCTCATACAGCTCTTCACCTATGAATAAAGTTAATCAAAGTACTTACCCTTTGGGCACCTCAGGTTTCTCCGCTGTGGATGGTGGGCGGAGCCTGACAGAGCCCTTTCTTCATTGCACTGCTCCCCAAGGGCCCACAGGAGTGCAACGGGGAGAGTGCCCATCAAGTCTGTTGGTCCCTCTGGATAGGGACAGGCTGGGATCTGAGACCTAGAATGCATGCCCACCTGGGCGTGGCCTTTGCCTGGGCCAGGGGTGCCCTCTGACCCAGAGACACAGTCCTCCTCTGGTTTCCATGGAGAACAGAGTAAAATGAGCAGGGAGAGGGAAGGGCCTGCAGGCCTAGGGGACCAGGACTGGGAAGAGAAAGAAAAGGAGAATTGTAGGTGATGAGGTGGTCTACAAGGCTGGTCCCAGATGCTTTGACAATATCATTGCACTGCTTCTCGAAGTACAGTAGTGCAATCTAGTCAGAGCACCTGCGGCCAGCAGGCAATCCATCACCTTCATTGTGTACAAGGCTACAAGTTCAACCGCCACAGGTGGGTGGGACCTCCGACCAAGACTTGGGAGCACAGAAGGGATTCCAGCTACGATACAGTCCTGAGGGTCTTATAAAGTTCAGGGCACCCAAACTTTCCCCAGCATGATTCTGATTCTGGTGCAAGAGAAGCTCCCAGGAGAGGACTTAAGAGAAGGACCCGAGGGGCTCACACACAAAGGAGAGGGAGCTGTGCTCAACTACAGGGGAGCGCCGTGTAGCTACCCTGTATGTACCCTGTTTCAGCTTGGAGCTCCTTCTAGAATAAGAGGAATGGTTTACCGCTAGCCAGTGAGACCCGGCTCGTTGGTTCGTTCCCCCAGGATGAGCTCTGCGTTCAATCCTAAACTGTTCTTCTGCTGAGGGGAGCCAAGCAAGGACTTCAGGGCGTCTAGAATTCTGTCCTGGAAAGCCCCCTGACCTCACTGCGCTCCCACCTCCGACCAGCTACTCACATGAACAGACAGCCCTTGTTCCCACGGTAGAGACAAGGCGAAGATTAGTGGGAGGGAGGAGATCCTGGTTGTCGCCGCCGACCCTGTTCTACCGGGACGACCTGGCACCTCGTGGTACCCTCTCACGGGTGGGCTCCATCTTTATCCCTCTGACAGACAGACACACTGGCCGAGCTCCAGCCTCAGCAAGGCACAGAGCCAGCCTCATTGGCTTGCGCCAACACTAAGCTTCGCCTTCTGCACATCTATTGGCTGCTGAAGGAAAAATTTCAAAATAGCCTCCAGGTTCTGATTGGCCAGGCCCCGGAGTTTTGGCTCCGCCGTTTTAACAATTTCTACAAACACTTTCTCATTCATAACTTTTGAAAAGGAATTCTGCCCGCCTTTTCCCAACTTAGTGATACTAGTGATGGTGCGTCCATGCTTGCCACACAGCTCACCAGATTAAGGATGGTGCTGAGGTCCCATGGAAGGATCTGAGTCACTGGCCAAGCCAGGGGTAGATTGGGCCCTTAGGCCCCTTCCTGATGGAACAATGCTCTTTCCTCTTTCCGTCCAACTTTTCAGAGTGTCACCATCAGGAAACCTCCAGCCGGGCCGGGGAAGCCCTGACATATATAAGGGAAGAAAATGCTCTGATATTGCTAAGATTGGAAACCACTTTGTGGATAAGAGTTCATTGAGTGACCCTCCTGGGCTGATATGTGCCTAAGATCCACACATCACCTAGCACACAGAACCTGAAGAGCACTACCCAGGTGCATGTTCAGGAAAACGTTTCTGCAACTGGCATCTGTACCTTCTCCTGTCTTTTTTTTTTTTTTTTTTTTTTTTTTTTT
>PVIH01021004.1:0-30850 GCA_004025045.1 Sigmodon hispidus | reverse complement strand
TCTCTCTCTCTCTCTCTCTCTCTCTCCCTCTCTCTCTCTCTCTCTCTCTCTCGTGTGTGTGTGTGTGTGTGTGTGTGTGTGTGTGTGTGTGTGTGTATACCTGTGTAATATCTTCTGTTAGAAATACCAAGAAAAAGAGGCTACAGAGACCTCAGTGGAGAAAAGCACCCACTTTGCAAGCATTAGGACCTGAGTTCAACCCCCAAACCCCACATGGAAAAAGTAAATAAAAGAAGCCAAACATCATGGTCCAACCTTGCAATCCCAACACTGGAGAACTAGAGACTTGGGGCTCTAGTTCTTGGGGCTCACTGAGTGAGCGAACCTAGTTTAATTGGTGAGTTTCAGGCCAGTAAGAAACTCTGTCTCACACACATACACACAAGTCAACAGCCCATCAGGTTGTCCTCTGGACTGCATACTCCTCCCCACATATACTGATATCTACCCACAGTAGATAGGTAGATACACTCCCAAACACTCAGGTACCGATACACACACCAAAAAGCATCAAGTTATTGTTGGGACTCATAGTTTCTAATCTTCTTTAGTTCCTATTTTCTCTCCGGCCTCACATAAAACAGATGGGGGGATTCTGTGAACATAATTTTCCTTAGCTATGCTTTATACTTTTGACAATGATTGGGCTTTATTTTATTTAATAATGTCTCCTGCAAACAATACAAATGCTAATACTTAATTGTTTGTTCCTATCTCGTTCCAATCAAAAACATTCCAGGTAGTTTACCAAAATACAGATAGGACAACAGAATTTTAAATTAAATTAGGGAAATGAAGAAGATATCAGAAAAGAAGATAAAAACCACAAAAAATTGTCATTTTTTGCGATTACCTATAATAAACACCAGTTTTGAAACTGAGCTCTCAGCAGTAAAAGCAAAGAGGAAAATAGCCTTGTACATTAATGCTTTCTAGCAAGACCATATTCTTTAATGAGAAGGAAGAAGGACGAAGTATAGGTGGCATGTCTTAAGGAGGTTAATAATTCTGATTAAATGCAGCACAGCCACAGGATACTAAAAGCACATCCATGACTAATCCCAGTATTTTCTAATCTATTTTTCTCTTTGGGATAGCATTGAGGATTCTAGAGCTCTTGTATTTAAAACATTACCCTAGGGTCCAACTGTAGAGAGCTATAATGGGTTTGCAAAAACCAGTGTTTTCAATAAGCCTAGGTAAATGTAACAAGCTGATTCTGGGGTTCACAGATTACCCCTTGAAAATACCTCACAAAGGCGTGGCTGTGAGAATTCTCATTCTCAAGAAAAATATGCAAAGCAAAATGTGTGCAAAGCAGAGAGAGGGAGAGGGAGAGAGAGAGAGAGAGAGAGGGAGGGAGGGAGGGAGGGAGAAAGAGAGAGAGAGAGGGAGAGAGATCTAATTTAAAGCAGTACCACTTCCTGGCTAACCCTCCAATATAAACAGGCTGTAAATGCATCCCTAGGAAGCTACACAAGCTAATTTTCTATACATGGGTATTGGACAGAAGCCAAGTACAACTCCCTGCCTCCTTTACATAAACTGCACTTGAGTTATTGATTTTTTTCAAACTCAAACACAGAACTTGACATTGATCCTTGTTTCCACCCAGTGTGCCATCTGATTGGTTGGCCTGAGTCCATGAGGCTGGCCCCATTTGCCCTATGCTCTCAACAGCTGAATTCATAAAGGAGGGCCCATGCTTTGAGCTTGTAGAACCTGGTGTCGATCTGCTTTCATAAATTGGTAATGAACAACACATTTTCTCAAAGTGTCTTACTTTGTTCCTGAGTTTAATTTCTTATTTGAAAATTTAAGAACTAAAGCAACAATAATAATAACCAACTACACATTTCCTATAGGCTCTGGGTGTCAAGCGGGGGGATGCTGTGCTCCACTCAGCTTTAAGAGTCTACACTCACATCTCAATGAGATAGCAGAGTGATTGCTGAATGTGGAAACAAAGGAATGACATCATGTCTAAATTTGCTCAGAAACCAAACTAAACTTTCCAGTGAAGCAAAATTCCACCTAATAATTAAATGACTACATGAACACCAGCACCACCAAATCCACTAGCTCATCAGTCTTGATCCACTAATCTCAAATGTGGTTTTTTTTTTCTTTCCTATTTATAACAGCAATAGCATTACCTGGATACTTGTTGAAATGCAAGTTATACAGCCCCCACCTCAGATAAACAGACTCAGAAACTCTGAAGGTGGTCAAGCTACCTACAGCTATCTATGGCTTACTACGCCATCCACATAGATACATGTGTGCTTGAGAGTCATAAGGGGGTCTTTCAAAGGCCTCACGCACTGCTAGTGCTTGATACATGTGTTTGTCTCAATCCATGTAATATGTGGCTCAAAAATATGTCATTGATTATGGGGGATGTAGCTCAAGTAATAGATTGATGGCTTAGCATGCATGAAGTTCCAGGTTCAAATCTTACCACTGCCTAAACCGTATACAGTACGGTGAATGCCTGTACTGCCAGCAATCAGAAAGTAGACTCTGGGAGAGCAGAAGTTCAAGGTTATCTCAGCTATAAAATGAATTTGAGGTCAGCCTCAAGTTTAAGAAACTCAAGAACTTGGGTTTCTTGAGACCTTGTCTCAAACTCTTTTTCTCATTAAGCAGTAAGAATTGCGGTAGGAAATCAGAACCAACTGAACATAAAGTGATGGTTTAATGTAATGCATTTTCATGAAGCATCAGTATTACAGATTTGTGGTAAAACTTCTTAAATATGAAAAGGTGCATAAATAAGAAGGCAGAAAAATACATTTGCTTCCACACAACACACACCCCAGAGGTAACATTTTTATTATTTCAATTAAATCAAAGCAATAGTCCTAACAGTGACCACATGTCTTTCTAGGAAGTTTCCAGGGTAGAGCGGCCTCTATGAAGGACAGATGCCCACAGAGACACCAGGCATTCACCCAGCCAACTCACGTATGCTGCTTTTTTTCGGTCAAATGTGTAGAGTGACTTGCTATTCTTTTTTGTGCAGGACTGTTCCACTGTCTGTACCATAAGTCCTCAGCCCTCATCAACCAGGACAGTTAGCCACTGTTCATTACAACAACCCCAACCAATCTAACATTAAGCAATGCACTTCCCAGTTAACTCACATAACTCATAAAATTCATTAAAAGGGGAATTCAACTCCCAGAAGAGGAAATGGTTATTTGACTCACTGTTTCAAAACTGTCACTCTACAGACACTGGTCCCATGACTGTGTGGACTCATCGTGATAGGTAACGCCTATAGAGCAAAATACTTACTTTGTGATTGACCATGGTGTGAGAGAGAAGAGGAATCTGGGTTCCTTCTGCTTCCTTCATGGCATGTTCCAGTGGCTTAAGACATCTCATTAGATCCCATCGCTAAAGGCTTGACTATCTCTTCATAGTACCATGCTGAGGCAAAACCTTCCACACAGTGGCTGTGTGGTTTAAATAAAAATGGCCGCCCTGTGGTAGAATACTTGGTCTCCAGCTGGTAAGAAGCTTACTGCCATCCTCATTGTGCCTCTGCCTCTGACCTGAAGTCTGAGATGTTCCCACTGCCACACCTTCACTCAGCCCTCATGAACTCTAACCCTCTGAAATTGTAAGACCAGTTAAACTTTCTTTTATAAGTTGCCTTGGTCGTGGTATCACAGCAACGGAAAAGTGACTAATAAGACATGTTGTATCTAAAGCACAACAGTGAACAAGCAGACACTCCTGCTTAGGATGGGCTGTCTGTGCTTGGCTTCTTCCTGTCATGAAGAAAAAGGCATGAGGACTCCAGACAGCTAGTCTGTGACGGAAGAGCACTGGAAGCGGAAGTGCTGCTGTCTGCCCAACTCTGCTGCTAGCTATGTTTCTGACAACTTCTGGAACACTCAGAACTTGAGAGGTACAAAGGGTCCTTTCTATAGCTTAGAAGACAGTGTTCTCAGTGTCTTCCTGACTCACCCCAGTCATTCTTTCCTGCTTTTAGAAATCATCTGTTCTCCCAGTATGCACAACATGTCAACCACACTAGCCTTCTTGCTATCTGCCAAACACATAGGGTGCTTTCACCGCAATGGCCTCTGCCAGGCCTCTGTACTACCCAGAATCCTCTAATCACTCAGCATTAATTTATGCTGCTCTGTGGTGGTTTAAATAAGAATGTCCTCATAGGCTCACAGATTTGAATGTTTCCTCACCAGGGATTGGCACTGTTTGAAAGGATTAGGAGGTGTGGCCTTGTTGGAGGAAGTGTGTCACTGGGGGTGGGCTTTGAAGATTCAGAAGCCTTAACTGAGAGGAAGTCCCTCTTCCTGTTTCCTGTGGATCTGTATGTAGGATTCCCAACTACTTCTCAAGTGTCACGTGCCCATGTGCCATCATTCTTCCCACCATGTTGATAAGGACTAAGCCTCTGAAACTGTAAGCAAGCCCAGTTGAATGCTTTCTTTTTTAAGAGTTGCTTTGGTCACAGTCTCTCTTCATAGCTAGAAAACTGACAAAGACAATCTCCTATTTTAAAAAAATAGTAATAGCTGGGCAGTGCCAATGCATGCCTTTAATCCCAGTGCTACACACAGAGAAATGCTGTCTCAACAAACAAACAATAACCAAACAACAATAGCAAAAAGAAAAGGCAGCAGAACTGTCAAGAAGGCCCAGTAGATAAAGGGCTCTTGCCGCCAAGTTTAATAACCTGGCTTGAATTCCAGAGTACTGGCTGATACAACCTGTCCTTGGACCTCTGCACATAGACCATGACAGCATGCACACATACTACATACCTAAGGGAGAGGAAAAAAGACAATGACCATCTCCCTTCCCTGTGCCCTTGCCTCCATCCGTCTCTGTGCCAATCTCATCTTTATCATGCTTTATTTCACCTCTCTGACAACCATGGCCAATAGATCTGTGCTTTTATGCTTCTGGTGAATTTCCCATCATCTCTCACTAGAAAGTAGCCACACCTCAGCAGATGAGTCTATAACCTTAGTGACTCAAATAGAGCCAAACACTGTGAGTGATAATTGTCTAATGAGTGGATGGATGAATGAATATTTGCTAACAGAGGCATGAATGGTAGAGTTCGCCCAAATCTAGCTAGGACAGATGCAGATATAGAGGTACATCTAAATGGATCTGAGCTATGGGAAAGTTTAATCTTCTCATTTGCAGAAGGCAAATAATACCTTATGAACAAAGCTGGTAGGTTCATAACTCATGAACTCTCAGATAGGGACTTTGTAAAAAGCCTGAGCTGGACTTCAGCTCAGCCAGAAGGATGCTTCCATCAACACAATCAACTTCCTGGCCCCTGTGTGGAGATAAAGTTATCCTCAAGGAAGGATGCCAACAACAGGAAATCTTAAAATACAAAGGAAACTAGCTGGTTTTTCCCCCTGACATTGATCCTCCTAACACCAGAAGAGAAGTCTCCCCTTAGATTAGAGTTCCCTTAAATACAGGGAGCTTCAGAACTGCTCCTGTGGACCTGAGAGACGTTTCTGAGATTCTCAGGCATCCATTTGACCACATAATACATAATCCCACCATCCAGCAGCTGGATTTCAACATCATTGCCTTCCTTGGATCTCACATACTAGGATGGTACCTTTTCATGCCAGCACTTACAAGCCAACATTAAGCATTACATTGTAGTTCTTTTCCTGTGTCCATGCTTAGATGTGGAAATGTGCTAGCTCAGCCTGGATGGTGGAAGAGTGGGAAATAAACAGGCTAACTCACCAGTGGAGGGGCACATCTGTGCTCAATTCCCTGGAAAGTTCATCGTCAAAACTGGGTTCAAGCAAAGAGAGAACTTTTCCTCCATGGGGCCACACTGGAGGAGAACAATGTCACTGTAATAAATGACTGCCTCAAGTCTACCTTCACGGTCCCACCACGAGGTTTAGGTTTAAAGCTGGGCGTGGCAAGAGGTGTGCATATCTAAGCAGTCCTGGATAAGGTGTGGTCCTACCCATTTTTGAAACATCTTGACTAAGTTCCAATTTCTTCTGCAAGGAAATCTGATAGATCCATCAGAATGATGTGAAATTCCTTCTCTGCTGGCACCAGGCTGCTTCAGGTGATCTCTTCTTCCTGCATCAGATTCTTAAGAAAAATTTTAATTTGCAGCAGGGGGTGGGGACGCACCTGTATTAATTTGCTTTCTACTGCTATGGCTGGCTCTGTCCTCTGATCTTCAGGAAAGCTTTATTAGATACACCATATATCGTCACAACATTTTGATCAAAAGCAACTCTGGAGGTTTATTGAGCTTCCACGCCCCTGTCATGCTTCCTCATCAAGGGAAGTCGGGACAAGCGTTCTCAGGGGTTATTTCTCGATACCTTTCTTCCTGTCTCAGCTTCCCTTGTCCAAGTGCTGGGCCAGAATGTGAAAGGGTAGGGAGCAAGAAACAGGCAAAGAACCGTGGAGTTTTCAACATTTCTACAGCTAAAAAACCAGGCTGGGCACTTTCTTCAGTGAGGTGTGCCATTCGGTTCCCTGCCTTGGGAAATTTTTCTAGACTTTTCATATCTCACTGATAGACAAGTCTAGAAGAGAGGAGTGAAGGATTGGAAAGATTTAAAAAAAAAAAATGTGAAGTCACAAAGATACTTAAATGCCATCATCCAATGATGGACCCCTTTCCTCTGTCACAGCTTGTTTCCCAGGCCTGGTGACTTTGGTCACTTGGTTTTTTTTTAAAACCTTTCCCTTTGCTAAATATGGCCTGTTCCTTAAAAAATAAAAGCAGCTAGACTTTGACCCTCTAATCCATTGACAGACTGCCTTTGTTGATCTCCAAATTCTTTCTGGCTCTGATGTCCATGAATCTAAAAGTAAATGAGCTAAGGGTACTACTCCATCTGTACACCTGTGGTCATGCAGCCAAGGAGCAGCTGTTGATGTAATACTCACCTGTTCATTTTGTTATTTTGCCAGAGAAGGGATTCTAATTGCATTTTCTCCAAGCCAGAAGAACAGAAACTCAAACAAGCTGATGTCAGACAAATCCATTTAGGCGAGTGAAGCCTTTTGGTACAGGATCCTGTTCATTTGCTATGTTGCTCTTAGAACATAGCATGGGTGGGCTCACAGGACTCCTTCCGGGAGCCTGACAATGGTCATTGCTACCTTGGTCAGAGTAGAATAATCTGGTCAATAACTCAAGGCAAGAAAGTTTTTATAGCCCGAAGGCAAAAAAAAATTGTCTTCTTTTATTTCCCGGGATAGCAAGATATCCTATGGAGAGAATGATGTTGAAGACTGTTTTTCTGAAGGTAAACCAAACCATTCCCTTGGAATTTCCAACCAGATGCTTCTTTTAATTTAAAGGCTTGATTTCAAAATCAAGAAAGAACATCTCTTTTATTAGATCAGTTGTCCAGTTACTCGGCTGTTATTGCACACTCACAACATGGTTGAGAGGGCAAAAACAGACAGACTCACCATGTCGAAGCTTACAATACAAAAACGCAATCCACCAAGAAGCAAGCAAATGTTTAATTAGGTGTTCATGGAAAGTAAAGAGCAAAGAAATGAAGAGAGAATCAGCCTAGCTGATGATGGAAGAAAAGAGAGGATCTCCCAAGCCAAGAGCTCTCTCAGCAAAGGGACCCACCAGCATAGAGGGACTGATAAGGAAATGAAAGACTGTGTGTGAGTTCCTGGGCCTGGCCTCACCCATGCTTTTCCTGGTTGCTATGTCCCGCCCCACTCTGCATACTATTGGAGGTCTCTTTGCAGAAGGGGTGATGTTTGTGTAGAGAGGAATGCGGGAGAGCCAGCTCTACAGCTTAGCAAGCTTGATGTCAAGATGCCCCAGTGGGATTTGAGCTTTTACACAGGATATTAAATGTGACATTGACAGCCATGACTATCTCATTACTAGTGATTTTGAGTCATTTTCTGTATTCTAATTTCTTCCCATTGTTTTGGAATCTTCCAGAAAGTCCTGTGATAGTCTCAGCCAGATTGAAGGTATTCAGAGAGAAATTGGGGCAGAACCTACTTTGGAAGAAACAGTAAGATTTTTCCCAAGCTAGACCAAGAGTTATATATCCTCCCAAAGCCAAAGTAGTAGCTGATTGCTGAAGACAAGTGGCCTAGGAGCCTGTTATATATAAATATCCTCCTTGGTGAACAATTGCTATCTTATTAGAGTTCAACTTCATTCTTTTGCAATAGGATTATTCTAGCTGTGCTTTGAGCTTCCAGCTCCTCATGGAGGTCTGGGAGGGGGGTCACAGAACCCTGACCTGAGTATCCAACTTCTCTATGACATTTGTTGTATGGAATGCTGCTTTAATTTCATGTGACCTCAAAGAAAACACCTTATTTCCACTTGGTAAAGACTCTTGGGTACAGAGCACCCACACTCCTGTATGTAAGCCCTCTCCTAGGCTCTGTAACTAAGCCCAAGAAACTCATTGGTGGATATTTTGTTTGTGCTCTAACAAATAAAGCTTGCCTGAAGATCAGAGGGTAGAGCTAGCCACTAGTTAACCATAGAGGCCAGGCAGTGGTGACACACACCTTTAATCCCAGCACTTGGGAGGAAGAGGTAGGAAGTTCAGGAGTTCAAGGCCACCTTGAGCTACATGAGATTGAGCCAGTCTAAAAGAGAAATAGAGCCAAGTGGTAGAGGCTCACTCCTTTAATCCCAGCACTAGGAAGTGATATGGCTGGGCAGAGAGAGGAATATAAGGCAGAAGGAGATAGGAGCTTGACCCCTTTTAGGCTGAGGATTTAGCTAGTTAAGAAGTCACTGTGATTTGCTCCTTTGTCTCTTTGATCTTTCAGCATTTAATCTGATATCTGGCTCTGGATTTTTATTATTAAAACCAATTAGAATTTGAGCTACAGTCCAGAGTTAACTTTGGTGGCATTGTGCCTTGATTTATCAACGGGACCTTGGGAGAAGGGGTAGATATTGTTTGTCTCTTCCAGGAAGGGATTTTAAAAACTGGGCTGATCTTCTCAGCAGCATGGCATTCTGATAGGCCAGGGAGAGAGATTGATTAGGAGATTGCATTGAAAATACGGTTCAGCAGGCTTTGCTGGGCACCCCTGAATCAAGGGGGTCAGAGGTCCTGTAGGGCCATAGGCATATGGTCACTTCAGTGTAGCATATGGCAAGTGCATTCCTAGCATTAAGTGCCTTTTTCTTCACTTCTGTTTTCAAAAACCCTTGGTGCTAATTGTCACATGACATTAGAACCACTCACACTGGCTTTAGGGGACTTAGAACAAAATCTTTTGTATAAGAGTTAGGAATGACGAGAAACTTTTTGACAAGGTTTCAACACTGGGTTAGCTATCATTGCTATAGGAAAATCTGAGCCAAACAGGAAAAGGAATGGACTGATGTCTTAAAAGCCTTATTAGAGGCACAATCCTACTGTCCCGTGACCTCACTCTGGGTCTCAGTTGCATCACTTTGGGAACCAAGATTTCAACACATGGGTCTTGGAAGTTCCAAACTATAGTAAGAACTTCGAGACATTTCCAAAATCTAACTCCCCACCCAAAACATTCTTTATAAGTTCTTTTAACATATTAAAAAATAAATAAAGCAGTGGGGGGCTTGTAGCAAGATTGATGAATGTTGTAGAAATCTGTCTTCCAAGCATCCCAGCCATTGCCATCTTCACAGAGATCTATGACCTACCTGCAAGAGATTTGCAAGTTTGTTGATGCTCTGCGATGAGAAGGCAGATGGGGAGTATACCCTCCTACACATGTCCTTCCCTCCAATCTGTGTAATTCTGTCCAGCTGCCTGTGCTCCTGTGGTCTCGGGTGATAGAACGAACACATCGAGAGAGAAGGCCAGCTGAAGGATAGACATCATCTATGCAGCTCTGGGGTGGTCATCTCCCAAGGTGATAGGAGACTTTTCAGTGACATGACTACTTTAAGACCACCCACACTTCTGTCAGTAACCCGTTACCCATGCTCTACAAGGAAGCTGAAATAGACTCACAGGCTTACCAAGTTAGACTGTGATAGAATTGTTCCTTTGGTCTGTCATTGGTGCCCTGTCTGCAATGAGAATCACTGGACACATCATCTACTCACTACACACACACACACACCATCTCCTCACCACACATACGAGTGCACACAGACACACACACATACACACATGCACGCACGCACACACGCACGCACGCGTGCACATCATCATCTCCCTACCACATGCACACAATCTCCCCACCACCATACACATCATTACCCATCACATACATACTAATCTCCCTACTGTGTGCACACATCATATCCCTGTTACATGCACACATAATCTCTTTACCACATGTACTTATCATCTCTCACCACTGCACACATGATCTTCTTCACTATACACAACCTCAAAACAGTGTGTACCTCTACACCTTTTTAAAGAACCACCCACAAAACAGTATGTCCTTCCACCCCCCTTTAAAGAAATCATTACTTGAAGAGAGAAATGTTAAAGCTTTGGTTTCCTTACCCCAGAATGTTCATTTTCCCTTTTTGAAGAAAGCCATACCTCCACCATTTTTCTCTACTAAAATATTCTACGTAGGATTATTTTTAGCAAGCAAGAAGAGGCAACAGTTTTTTCTGTGGTATCTGAGACACTCTTAAGATACCAATGTAGATAAAAAAACCTTTCTAGTTTGAATAGAGTTTACCACTTAGGGGAGTTCTTAGGGTCAAACTGGATGCTAACATTCTGCAGACTCAACCACTACAGCGTTTGAAAGCTAAGGTTTTTTTCAGAGATCGTGCTGTCATTTAATCCTCTTTCCTTCCCCAAGACATGTTTCAGAAGGCTGGTCCTGAATGGCACCAGATCTCAACTTTCTCCCACACCAGGGAGGAAGCCCTCTCTGAAAACAGTACATTATCCTCCAAACAAAATTCTCTCTGACTTGGGTGACACAAAAATGGGCTACAAACAATGGCACTGGCTTGGGCCAGGGTTTCTTAACATAAAGCATGCTCACAAAGGCTGGGCTTGTATCTGGCGGAATATGAGATACCTTAAATACTGTACACCCTGTGAACCTATACAAAGTCAAGCAGTAAATTAAGGCAATTATCCTTCCGGTCCCAGGGAGCCGCTCCATCCTGACAAATGAAGTTTGGCTTAAATTATCTTAACATCTCAACAAAAGCACTTTTCCCTCACATTAATAACGATTTTTCCACTTTATTCCATATACATATGTAACTATAAAATCCCACCCTGGACAATCCCCCTATTTGACTCCACAGGCAAAAAACCAAAAAGTTTACCTGGGAGGTCAAGGTTTTACCCAGATAGGGATATTATGTCTCACCATCCTTCAGTCTTGAAGAGCAGGGATGCTGGCCAAGGCCTAGGGACCTGACAGGATCTGTCATCCAACAGGCAGGAAGGCAATTCACCTGTGGCCTGCTTGCTCTTATCACCAGGTGTGATGACAGGCCTGAGGATGGGGATGGCAGGAGGTGATGTCCAATTGCAGATGAGAAAAGAATAGCAGGTTTCCTGTAGCATCCAGCAGGGCGAGACGCCGCTGTTAGTGCCAATAAATGGCAAGGAGCCTTCCAAATCAAGGACATGGGATTCCTGGTTGCTTTGTAAAGTCCTTCTGAGGACTGCGATGTTGAGTGCACATACTTTGTGACTTGTGTTGACCCAAGATTGTAAAGCACTCATTCATCTCTCATGTTTTTATTGGTATGAGGGAAACTGTGTGACTTCTGGTATATGATACACAGCGCCCATCTTTTCACAGTTGTTTGACCTTTTTGCTAAGCTATGAAAGGACCTTGTGGATGTTTTTTTAGATGTATGCACACAAAAAAATAATCTTCCTCTCAGAATAAAGAACCACAATGAAAAGAGAACACATACATACAAGATACATCAATGCTTATTTCTAGCATGCTTATCCAGATGCCGGCTTTCTAAAAATGGCAGAGGTCAGGCTATTCTAAAAAGACCTCAGGCAACTGAAGGGGAAGTTGTAGATATTCAAACCCCAGGAGACTCTACTTGGTCTTGCCATGAGCTTCTGATCATTTTTCTTCTACCTCCCAAGTTCAGAGATTACAGATGTGCACTAATATAGCTGCTTTTACCTAATGCTAAAAAGCAAACCCAGGGTTTCATGCCTGATGCCCGCTAGGAAAACAAGCTACGGACTGAATCACACTCCCAGCCTGCGACTCTAAAGGATTCTTATTTCCTTTGACATAAGCAGGAGAGCCTGTTGAGTGAGTGTGTGGGGTGACTTGTTCAGAAGTCAAGTTCTAAGGCTACTGGTGTAGCTCAGTGACAGAGAATTTGTGTCCTATGCACAAGGCCCTAAGCTCCATCCCTCTCAGCACTGCAAAAGAAAACTACAAGTCAGTTGCTTCATAAACGAGTTAATCATGCAAAAAAGATGCCTTGTGTCTGTCAAGGGGGAGTCTATGTGGCCAAACAGTCAAGAGATGTCAGGAGGGTCAAATCATCACAGCTCTGAAGGATGGGATGCCTAGCTGCAGGACTTTAAAATGACTGAGTTCTTTTATAAAGTACTGGGAATTGTCAGCAATGGCTGTGGCTACCAGGCTAAAAAAAAAAAAAAAAAAAAAGTTAGGAAGTTGAAGTTTTCATTTTTTGGTCATAAATTGATTTGTTTATGTCAGGGTGCTTTAAAAGGGAAAGTTAGTCACAGTAGATTTTTTAAAGTGATTTATTATTGCTTTAGAAGCATCAAAAGATGGCCAAAAAGAAAAGACAAGAATGGATCCTTGTTTGAGCTGGCATCACTCAATGTCAGTATCAGAGCCAGTCTCCAGTCACTTCCTCTCTTCCTTCAGAGAAGTGTTGGGGTCCCCCAACTACACCCTGCTTAAGCCTATACCTCAACTATTTATCTGCCATCTAGTCTCTGTCTTTATTCTTCCTAAGGCTCCCAGGCTGTGTCCCAGACCAGTCACTGTGCTTGTGCTTCTGTTCAGTTGTCCTTCCTCAAACCTTGGATGTTCCATTCCCACTTCCAAATAGGACCTGGGCTTTTCCACAATGATCCTCATTCTCCTCTCCATCATCTTCTCTCTCTCTCATCCAGACTCACAAGTTGAGGGTATTGTTTGGCAATTCATTCTTCTTAACCCTTCTTTGGCTTCAACATTATACTCAACTGGGTTCTCTAGAGGAACAGAATTGATTGACTGACTATATATTACAAAGGAAATTTATTATATTGGCTTACACAGTATGGGTAGGGTATTCCAACAGTGACTATCTACACACAGGAGAAGCTGAGAACCTGAGGTTGAGTATCTGAGCATCCCAAAGCTGATGCTGAAAGCCTAGAGGCTTCCTAGAGAGCCATTAGTCTTCCACGTAGTGATATATTGTATAATTAATGAAATCAGTCTGGAATATCAAAGGACAGAATCACCTACAGCCAAGCCATGAAAGTCAGGGAGTGGTAACCCATGACTTTAATCCCATTAATGTGGGTTCAAGGCCTAACAGCCAAACAGTGTAGCTCACACCTTTATTCCTAGCTCTAGGAGAATTGAACCAGGAAGTAAAATAGCTGAGGGAGAAAGAAACATAAGGTAGGAGAAGGCAGAAGTTCAGTATTCTGCCTGTGTGACCAGTCAGTCTGAGACCTGTGAAGATAAGACTTACTTGTTTGGTTTGAGCAGTTCTCTAGGTCAAAATTAGCTGTGAATTCTTCCCTATCTCTCTAATATTCAAGCTTTCCCCCAATATCTGGCTCTGTTTCTATATTCTGAAACCCTTTTTCAGGCTTTATGTGAATGCCCAGCTAGCTCAGTGGTGCTATGCTTTTGCATACTGTAAATATTTGTCACTGTAAATATTGGTTTAATAAAATGCTGATTGGCCAGAAGCTAGACAGGAAGTAGAGTTGGGGCAATCAGAAGAGGAGAATTCTGGGAAGAAGAAGAGCAAAGAGCAGATGCCAGTGAGATGCAAAGGAAGCAAGATGAGAAAAAGGTACCAAGCCGTGTGTGAGGGACAGGGAACAACTTATGGGAGCTGGTTCTCTTCTTCCACCCTATGGGGATGTCATCAGGCTTGTCTGCACCCATCTTTACCTTGGGAGCCATCTCACCAGCCTGAGAGCCAGCTTCCTTAGTCTGTCATTCAAGGCAGAATTCTTTGCTCTGGTTATTTATCCTGGTGTATTCTGGGAAGATGTACTAATTTCTTCATGTATGATTTCCATACATAATAATTTATGGAAAGTATCCATACAACTGATCTCCAAGCTTCAGCTGTTCCATAATCTGAGCTCAGCAATCTCCTACAAGTATGAGAAAGCAGTTGAACCTGGTGGTGCTCACCAGTAACCCCAGCATCCTGGAAGTAGAGGCAGGGGGATCACTGTAAATTCTGGGCAGCACTGGTCTACACAGAGAAACTCTGTCCAAAAATATGAAAGAAACAATGGAGAGAGAGATTCTAGTTAAAAATAAAGTGGTCCAAAAATCCATAAAAATGGAACTTTACATTATTCACAAAATTATCTAAAATATTATATAGAGCTACCATAGGGGACTGGAGAGATGGCTCAGTGGTTGCCTGTCTTGCAGAGAAGCATGGTTCCATTCCCAGCACCCACACGGTGACTCATAACAGTCTGTAACTCCATTTGCAGGGAATCCAATGATCTACCCATGCTTTTTTATGTACCAGGCATGTGATACACATATGTACTCATGCACATAAAACAACCTTTAAAAAGCTAACACTGAGCTATGTTTATAAAGTATACATGAGACACAGATGAATTTCACCTTCAGACTTGGGTCTGGTCACCAAGACAACCTGTGACATATTTTTAAACATTTAAGAAATCTGAGGGTGACAAAACAAAACACTCTGCAATTTCTGAAACATTTCTGGTTCTTCCCAAGTTGGTAAAGGACACTAGACTGGATTTGAGGATAAAATCGGAAGTTACCCACATGTATTTGCTCAGATGTGGAAGGAGAAAAGGAATGTGGGGGAAAGGGACTCGGGAAGTAGAAAAGCAAATACAGCAAGGCAGGAAGTGGGAGAAACCAAAAGGCCATGGAGATTTCTTACCCTCTCCCAGTACACACCCTTCTTTAGCTGGTCAAACCCTTTCCTTGAGAAAGTGGCCTGTAGACTTTCCATGGTCGGCTTCAGATGACCTGGATTTTCATGTGCCCATTCAGAGTCATGAGTTGCTGTGTGGGAGCTGGGAGAGCCGAGCTAATGAGAGATGTCTATCTGTCCTCCCATGTGAGGGGTCTGCCCTGCCAGGGCCCATGACTGTCAGCACTTTCCAGCAAGCCCTGTTCACATTGTTCTGATATCCTGCGCTTCACCAGAGAGTGCACTGACCCCTAAATGACATGGGTCATATGTCCTTTCTCAGTGTCATTAGGGATCATTCTGGGGTGTGCACTGACCCAGCACAGAGGCCAGTGGGCAGTGGTGTCCTCGGCAGGAGTGGGGCAGTGCAGCAGTCCCAGCAGAAAGCTTTTGCTCTGACAGAGGGAGCCTTCCAGCAAGGGTTGGCTTTGGCACAGCATCCCAGGGGATTCAGCTCACACAGTGGATGAGTGTTGCTGTTTGCAACAGCTGTATTGGCAGTTGGCCAGCAGCTATTCTGGCTTCATCCCTATAGATATGACGCCAGTCATCTTTTGCCTTCACCTCCAGCTGATCTCTCGGCTTCAGCCTGTTTCATAATCTGAACTCAGTGATCTCCTACACGTATTAGAAAGCAGTTCAGCCTGGCAGTGCTCACCAGTAACCCCAGCACCCGGAAGCAGAGGCAGGGGTAAATGTACTCCAATTTCTAGAGCACTCTCCCTTCACTTTCTCCATTGAGGGGCAGAATAAATAAGATCCAAGCATGGCATCTATACCAGCAGGGTTCACCTCAACTTCCCCATCTACAAAATGGGTAGAAGACTATGTTTAGTACTTCACCAAATATCCCCCTAAATGTACTGGTAAACACGCTGCTGCCAACACACAAGTTAGTGCCCTTTGCTTTCCCAGTCTGTTTGGTTCATAATGTCCTTGTTTCTTATCTGTCCTTCTATACATCTTTTCCAATAGAAGCAAATAATGCTGTAGATGTACAATTAAACCAAATAGAAAGATATCAAAAGTAGTGAAAGTTGGCTTTGAGTTTAAGAATACTAGTCAAAAGCACAAAAATTAATTAATTAATTATGGTCTCCAGGATATTATAGAAGTCACAGAAAATTGGTTAGAAATGGGTCACACTAATTTTATTTCAAATCTCCTCTGTGGAGTGCAGAAAATGAAATTTGTTTCATATCTCTCAGCATAAAGGCTACGATTTACAAGCATGGAATATTGAGTCATTTTATGAGGTAGTTCCAAGTGCCAGCAGGAATGGTTTGGGCTAGCTCAAGGCCGTCTACTCCTAAACTTCCCTGTCTAGCTGACTAGCAATACCTGTAGGGTCACCCTCAGTTATGTAAAGATAGTGTTCCAAACTAAAATGAGAAATTCTGTTAACTTATTTCTGATCTAAATATAGATCATTTTCAGTAATAACTTTCAGTAGAATGAGTCACAGTGTGTACATCTGTCCTATAACAGAATTGTTCAGTGCGCACACGTGCGCACACACACACACACACACACACACACACACACACACACACACACTTGAACATCTATAGAAGAAAGAGGAAGGGGAGATAGATGACATGGTGTAGGTCTTCATCTGGCCTCAAAGAACTCCTGAGGGTGAGAAGAACATTCTGGCCCCAGCGCAGGTGTCTGCCTGGTGTGGACATCCTAGCAGAAACACCTCACCCTGATCTGTCAGACAGCAGAGGTTTCTGATAGCTGAGTTAGGAGTGGTCCAGTGTCTACATGTGATCTGTATGGACAGAGATGAGAGAGGGGACAATCTTGTAGCTTTTCATCCTTCTTGTGATGGCTATTCTTGGTTGTCAACCTGACGACATCTGGAACAAACTAAAACCCAAATCACTGGGCACAGCTGTGAGTGACTTTTTTTTTTCTTAAACAAATCATTTGAGATGAGAAGACCTACTCATATTTTATATCTTTGAGGTAAGATGATCCACCATTACTCTGGGACATATCTTCTGCTGTCAACTTATATAAAGAATTTGGAAGAAAGGATCTTGCTCTCTTTGCTTGTTTTCTCAAAGTCTTATTCACAAGTCTATTTATTCACTGGCATTAGAGTCTACTTCTTCGAGATTCTGGCATCTACTGAAGACATCCAGTTTCCTGGACTAAACAAATACTGGATTCTTTCTGTTGATAGACAGCCATTGTTGGACTAACTAAATCACCACCTGTAAGCCACCCCAATAAATCTCCTTTCTAGATAGATAGATAATAGACAAACAGGTGAATGGATGGATGGATAGACAGATTCATTCTATAAATTCAGAGAACCCTGACTGATACATTACTCTAATAAAAAACTAGTGTTACCTCAATATGTAACACTATGTAAGTCACATGCAAATTGAAGCTCTTTGCCTTTAATACACACACACACACACACACACACAGAGAGAGAGAGAGAGAGAGAGAGAAAGAGAGAGAGAGAGAGAGAAACAGTTCTCACAGCTCTCTGAGGAGATCCAGTTGCCTCAAGTCTGGAATCTTTAAATTAGCAGCCCAGGGCTCTCAACCTGTAGGTGAGGAAATTCAGGATTTGTACCTAGGTGCCTGGACTCCAGGCACACCCCCCTCTCCCCAGCCAGACGCTGGATCTCCTGTAGCTTGTCTCTCTGACAAAACCAGAAGTAGAACCTTGCCCTGGTAGCATCTCACTGCAGAGCATGGCCCACTTCCCTTCCTAGTCTGAAGACCAAAGAGGCTTTCACGAGAGCCTACAACTAGAGCTAATCAGAGAAGGCCAATTCTCCACCTCTCCTCTGCCTGACAGAGAGCCAATCCCAGGAGCTACCACAGGAAAGTCCGACAGGATGCCAAGGCTTCATGTCCACAGCTAGGCCCTGCCCATCTGTGTCACGTGGGATGCATACTTCAGCAGCATGAGTTTACAACTGTCACTTCTCTTCAGGTTCACTTGAACTACTGAGTGGAAAGGAGGCTGGCCAGACAACAATGACAGCTGGTCAGGATCATGGAGGGAAGCTGAGAGAGAGTTCTGATATCAGAGCTGTGCCTTGAAGGACATGCAGGATTGCAGTAGGCAGAACAGACATGCTGTGCTCTGGGGTGGTGTGGAGCCCTCCAGAAACTGGAGGACAGCTCCTTCAGGGGGAGTTTGAAGGATGTAGGTCACCTGGAGCTGCACTGGACTAGTTTGAGAAGCAGGAAGGCCTGGGAGCAGGAAGGAGGGGCTGCCAGCTTCCGTTTTCTTCCCCCCTCCTCTTCCTGTAGTCCGAGAATCAGCTCCTCCCTTGAAGTGGATGGAGGGACTTTCCTAGACTCCTATCTGGACAGCAGCTAGACTGCCCGGAGCCTATAACAATGGCTTTCATTCGAGAGCCAGAACCCAAGCTTGGGGATAGCATTCTCCATAGGGGAGGAAGGGAGCTTATTGTTATCTATTTGTGGAAGGACTCCATGCGGAGCGTAATGCTTCTAATTATAACCAGCTCCAACAGACTGATTTCTTTTGTTACTGATATAATACGTTGTTCAGGACACATACATACAGTCCTCCAAAATCTGAATTATTCAGCTGGACTCCTCGTTGGGGGTGAGAATAATTGGAAAGCCCGCAACAGTTTTTCAAAACAGAGCAAAAGGGACACAGACTCTTCTCTATGTAAAATGTGAACACAAAACAAAGAAGGCTGAAGCCCTTTTCCATGATATATCTCTGTTGCAAATGTATTTTCCATTCATCCTCTTCCACCTGCTCTTCTGGGTCATCTGTATGATGTCATACAATATGATGCTGTATACATATGAAGAATTTACTACATCTTTACATGTCTGAACATATGTGCCTGCAGTATATGTTCAGATACCTAAATGCATTGTGGATACAGTTTTGGATTCATGGTCTGAGAATGGGGCGTGGCTCAGGTAGACATGGGGCAGGGCTCTCTTTGTAGTCTGTAAACAGAAATATGTGTCTGCTTAAGCTTGGATTTTTTTTTTCTATATCCAGAAGACACAGAAGAATAAAGGTGTCCCTATAGTTTCCTGATTGGATTTTATGTCCCTTTGTGGGACTCTCTACTGGATTTTTACCCCACACAATCCCTGATTGACACATCTAACAGAACCTAACAATATTTTGCAGCTAAAGAAACCCAAGAGCTAACATGCTGCCTTCACTGTAGGCACAAAGGGAAGAGTCCTCTCTGACCCACCACCAACTGTGACAAGTCAGACCCCGACATCCAGGGACTCCTTGTCATGGTCACCACCAATCCTATAGAGAAAATCTGTTCTAAAGTCCAAGAGGATAGAAAAGTATCCCCAAGGCTTGCTTATTTCTTGGTTTACTAGTGATTCTGCACAAGCTCACTTGTCTTCCTTTTAACTCAGTTTCCCTCTTTATATGAGGACTTTGAGAGACTCCATCCAGAAATACAAGTTACCTAGATAGCTCATAGGCTGAGAAAGTTCAAGTAAATTATGGGTTAATCCAATAGTAATGAGTTCTTCTCTTGGAAGATAAAGCAAACCTTCACAAAGTATAGGGAACAGAAGGTTCCACTGAGTTTTCCTGTCATCTGTCGCTAAGGATAAGCTCTTATTCTGGTTCTTGTCCTGCTTCTTAGAGAGACATGGCTAATGGAACCAATGAGAGCATCAGTTGAATGTGAACTAAGGGGATGTTATTTTCGCCTGATAATTTGTCTTTTTTAAAAAGTTTTAATCAAATGATATGTTGGTGATTATCAAACTCTATGAAAATTCTTTTGCCTTTGTTGTAAAGAACAAAGATTAATTGCCTTGGGTGTCAGGTAAAAATTCCCATAAATGACTTCCAGGAGATAGATCCCTTTGGCCTTGAAACCATCCTCTGGTGATTGCATGGGTATTAGCATAGCTCAGACATATTGACAGAACAGGTGTACTGATTTCTTTTTTTCTTCTACCATGTCTTTAGAATGATTTCCTTTGAAATCTGGAGGTCTTCCACGCCGAGAGCAACTAAGCAACAGGAAACATTTGCATTTTCCAACTTTCCCCTAGGATTTTCTTTCTGAGGTGACTTATAAATCCTCAAGATCAGTTTCTGCCACTGCTAGAACAATGAGGTGGTGACACATCCTTGCCTGTAACCTAGCCCGATTTCTCATCAACACATGGGTCATATTTTGTGACAGCACTCTAACAACATGCTAAAGGCACCTGGCTCTGGGTGTGACATGGTTCTTGACCTCCTGAGACCATCAACTCCATGAACGGAAGGGTAAAGCTGTCTTCAGGTTTGACAGTCTAGGCTGTGACCTCACAGGACAACATCAGAAAATATACTGTAAAAGAGAGAACATAACTCTGAGATAAAACAGTATTTTCTATCATTCCAGTCTTGCAAATGACAATGTACCAATTCTACTTAACTTCTGCTTATCTTTAACATTTCGTATTAAAATGCTGAAGATGCATATACAATATTTATCTCTAGGGGATGAAGAGGGAAGAGATTGGGAAACCGCGTTTGTCATGCCAGACACAGTCAACACCACCTGCGAGTGTCTCACAGGTGTGATGGCAGATCTCTGTTAATTCTCACGGTAATTCTTAGAACAGGGAACACAGAGTTGGGGCCTCAGGGAGCACTACCCTTCAGCCTGCAGGTCTTGCTAGACAGTGAAACTGAGCTCTTACCCTTGGCCCAGGTTCCTCCTCTCCACCCCACTCCACGCCCACCTAAAGGGAAGAATCAGAGGCCTGTTCTCCAAAGCTTACCCTAAGTGGCTTCTAACAGGCCCTCTGAAGTGTCAGCAGTCAGTGGTGACAGGGCTGTGGAATCACACCCTGTCAGGAGCTGGGCCCCCACCAAGCCCAACCAAAGGGTCTCTCTGTGCAGGCCTTGTTTGCCTGATGGAGTTTTCCTTTTCCAAAGAAAAGGCCTTTCAGCCCTGCATAGCACAGAGGGGATCATTGGTTCAGTGCTGAGATGTGTGTATTCAACTTTTATCCCTAGAACCTTCCTGCTGGGTGACCCTGGGCCATTTACACAGCCTCCCTAGTACTCCATGTTTTTACCCATAAAACTGAGGGAGTGTATGCTAATGCCCACAAGTTATGTCATTTGCATAGCATGTGTTGCTCTAAATGAAATAACACAAGCAATGTTCTCAGTAACATTAGCAATACAGAAATCTCAAAATAAATAGCTGGCTTTAAGTTTTCTTTTTACCCTCCATGTTCTGTTATTTCCCATAATACTAGTAGGCTTTTTATGTAGCTTTCAACTTTAATGAAAGTTATTTTTGTTTATGTGTATATAGGTTACTAAAGATGCCCAGAGAGGGTGATGGACCTCCCAGAGTTAGAGTAACAGATATTTGTGAGCTACCTGGTGAAGGTCCTAGAAACTGAATTTGGGTCCCTTGCAAGGACAAACAACACATTAAGATGCTGAGACATCCCTCTTGCCCCCTACTTCTCAACTTTTAAAAATATACTTGACAACAGTGTGCTAGACCACGTGCCAAATATTTAGGTACTAAATAGAAGTCAGTTGCATAGAATAATCATATATGTTCCTCTAGGAGAAAGCAGTGAACAATGAAATGCTTTCAGAGACACAGCATATATATTTCTAAAGGCCTACCCTCATCATGATCATTTTTAACATTATAATAAGAATAGATATGCTAAAAGATGAGCCTGAGATGTTACAAAGTCTGTACTGATGAAGAAAAAAAAGCCCACTTTTCCTGAAAAGATGATTTAATGAGCAGCAATGTCTAATGATCTTTCCTACATATTACAGAAGAAATGAACTCTAGTGACCCCTCAAATTCAATAAAATATGACATCCCTTTTCACAAGGTTTTATTTCCTCCAGCCTTTATTGACTTGAGTAAAGAATACTTGTGGGCTGGAAGTTCTCTGGCTGTGCATGACTGAACTAACATACATTTCTGTTTTCTCTGTTCCTAGGAGACACTATCCATGGTTTAGGACTTGGGGTAGAGTACATAGATAAAATCACTCTACTCAAAGCATTCTTGTTCATACTTTAATCCTAAAAAGAGATCTATGAGGCAAACATTGGTTGCAGAAATGGCTCTGCCTGTTGATGAGTGACAGACAGTAAGTGGCTGGAAAGCTAAAGACACCTTCAGCAGGGGGCACTTATCACCCTAATGCCACTGTGCAGGTCTCTACTGACACCCTACCCCCTCCTCTCCTCCTGCAGAGCCTTTGAAGAGTTTCTGAAGAGCTAAGGTTCTGACTCCACTGGGAAAATGACTGATTTAGGGGAGGATGATCATCTTGGGGAGGCAGTGCTGAGTCCCCTGGCTGGAAGCAGAGAGTAGCCCATTCACTGAGCTGATCCTAGAGCAACTCAAAACCTCTGCTAAGATTTAGGGCCAGTTGATGGATTTAAGGGCTGCTGGTTCTTTGTTGAAATTTATATTAATAAAGAAGGGGGCTTTATAAAAACTTACTGTTGCACACAGGTGATCCACAAAAGATCACAACACAAGGATTATCATGTCCTCACAGCTAAAGAATTAGGTACAGTATATTTCCTCTCATTAGGTTCTACATTCTTTAAAAGTATTCAGCTTTGGCAGAATTTACCCATAAAATTTGCAGAGCAAACTCAACTCCAGCAATTAGATTTAAGCTCCCTTTTCTTCTTACCCACTAATGCCATCAAGAGTTAGTATTACTGCTAAGATTTTGTGTGTGTGTGTGTGTGTGTGTGTGTGTGTGTGTGTATGTGTGTGTGTTAAAGGCCAGATATAAACACTCTTCTCTAGGATTGAATTCAATTCTAAAAAATTCTTCTTGCCTCCAGATTCTTGGCGTACACTTTGATATAACATACTCCAGCAACTACAAAAAGGCATTATAGTAGCATGAAACTCTGAAAGAGCATGGGGCACATAGTTCCTCATGTTGTGGTGACCCTAAACCATAAAATTATTTTTGTCATAACTGTATGAACTTTACTAACACTAACCCTAACCCTGATTGGTCTAATAGAAAGCTGAATGGCCTGTAGCTAAGCAGAAGAAGGGTAGGCGGGACTGGTGGGCAGAGAGAATAAATAGAAAAGAAGAGGGGAGAAGAAAAGAACAGAGAGGTACACACTGGGGGACAGAAGCCAGGACACTGGAGACATGGGAAAGTAATGCAGAAAGAAAGGAAGAAAGAAGAAAAGGTAAAAAGCCCTGAGAGAAACAGGTTAAAGAGAGCTAACCAGAAAGAAGCCTAAGCTTATAACTAATAAGAAGTCTCCGTGTCATCATTCAGGGGTAGATGATCTGAGAAAGCCTGTTACAGAAGTCAAGAGTTTGGGGGGGTTCTTACAGAGCATAGGTGAGGGGTTATTTACAGGAGTGAATGACTCCTAAAGCAGCCTCACTGTCCAAAAGACTTGTTCCAGTGTGGAAGGCAATTTCCCCATAGCTGTGTAGATGAACTCTCTCTGTTCATTCCATAGACTATGTACTCAGGCACCTCCTGAGACTGTGAGGTGATGTGCTATTTGTACATAGCAGGAGTTGAAGGGGTGGTCACTGAGACATCAGGTGAGTATCCAGTGCCCTTCCCCATCCCCTCCTTCTAAGAGGCAGTGTCAGCAATCAACAGGCCCAGTCCTGGGAGTCTCCTGCAAGTAGCCACCACTGCTTTGACTAAGATGACAGCTGTCATATCCAAAGGACAGCATTCTGCAACAAACACCAGTAAGGAAACAGGGAACTGAGTCCTATAGCAGCAGCAAAGCAAATTCTACTAGCCATGTGAATGACTTTGAAAGGTCAGTGAAAGACACAGTTCCCTCCCAGAACTTCATATGGGGGCACAGTTAGTCAACACCTTGAGCTCAAGGTCCCTAACAGAAAAGCCAGATAAACCATACCAGATCCTGAAACTGTGAAATAATAAATGCTCCTTAAGGGATTTGGGTATCTTTTATTGAACTGATAAAGAACCGAGATCAACTGCAGATAATTCTGGAGCTCAGGAAGTACAACATAAAGAGCTAGCATGTGGCATGGGCCTTCTGTATGGTGACATTACAGAAGGCATCCCAGGATGAGGCAGGAGCATGCTCTGGTTGTTGTGCTGAGCCACTGAATGTGTGGCCCTCTATGGTGGATGGAAACAAACACAGGAAGCAAATGGAGACTCACTCCGCTGCATTTGTCTTCAGCCAAGGAGGCAGAAAAACTTTGGTGTAATCACAGAACTTATGTAAAGAGTCAATGCAGAATAAAGAAGAAATTCATTTCCAGAACAAGTTTGAAAAGCTAGCTCTTGGTTTAGGAGCTGATATTATTTGCTGATATCATACCCTGGACTCTGCCCTTAGATGCTCATGGTCCTGCAGATGATGCTCATGATTGTTGTTGGGTGTGTGATATAGGCATGTGAATATCTCATATCACACTTCCCAGTGTTTTAGAACATGTTCTTGATCCTTTAAAATGAATTATTTCTATTACTTATTATTTTATTATTAATTTATCTGTATAAATGTGTTTGCATGTCTGTGTACCACATGTATGTAGTGGCCATAAATGCCAGAAGAGGGTGTCAGCTCCCTTTGGAAAGGAGTTACAAAAGGTTATCAGCTGCCATGTGGGTGCTGAGAATCAAATTCTGGTACTCTAAACCACCAACTCATCTCTCTACTACCATGTTTCTTTGGCTTAAACTGATTTTCATAACTACCCTGCCATGGGGATTAGGCAGAAATAGTTATCCGCACTCTCTAGATTAAAAAGTTAAAGCTAAGAAGTTAACCATTTTTCCCAATAGTCACCCAGTGAGTAAGCAGGAGATTAGGAGCCAGCCCTGGCTTGTGTCCAAGTGCAGCTCCTCATAGAGATTAAGAAACTGAAAGTCAGTAAGAAAGAGCAATGCAGAGCAGGTCACAGCCCTACTGGCCTGGTGACTGCAGGTTTCTCCAGCACACTGACCTGGAACTCTTCCTGAATCATCTCACCCAGATGCTCAGCCCTGTTGTAACCAGGCAGCCTCAGCCTTCTTCCCAGCAAGAGCCTCTCTCCAGGCCCACTTTCTCCAAGGACTGGAGGCTGCTCCCATTGCCTCCTAGCATGCAGAGAACACATGCATGCTCTGTCTTTGACATGTTAATCTTACTTATCTGTGGGGTCTTCCATCAAAATGTAGTTTCAAGGGCAATATCCCGACACAGGGCTAGGCTAATTTTCTGTATATTGTCTCATATCATCCTTTACTTTCTCAGTTACTAATTTATAATGACTCAGACATTACCTCACTCAGGTCTGCTTCCTCTGTTATGTGGAGAATCTATGAGGAGAGGAACAATGTTCCTTTTGCTCACATCATGTCACCTGTACCTCAAGGGTCCTGGCACATAGGTAGGACTCAGCAGATGTCAGATGGTTAATGGGAATCCTTCTGCCATTGTTATATGAGGAAATCTAGCTGTCCCTCCAGTAGGCGATAGAGGACTTCTCCAAGCAGCCAACCAGTGTGGGTTCCCTTGGCAACTCTAGATGACATACTCCTGCTTCCATCATTCCTATACCAAGTCCTAAAAGTGACCATAGGACCATGACATTGCCATCCACTGAAAAGCCCTCTAAGATTCTGCCTGGAAAGCATCATGTACCACCATCATGCTAGATCCACATCTCACATCATGCCTTGAGTGGACATTATTTCTCACCTCCTCACACAGAGGGCCCTGTAAGCAGATCTGCTCCAAGTTGGCAGCTGCAACAAGTTAGCCAACAGAAGCCACCACTGCTAAGATGGTCCTCACAGCAGAATTCAGCCTGCAAAAGCATCCTAGTGGATGCCATTAGGAAACCTGCTGCTTGTATGCTAATTTAAAAGGTAAGGTAATTAAAATGTATTTGTATGTTGAAAATCAAGATACATTCTAAAAAGGCCACTGACTAGCCACCTATGAACTGGTGAACACTTCTTTGGTTTTCCCTTTTCTCTCCTTTTTTTTAAAATTTTGATCCTTTCTTTTCTTTCCTCTTTTTCTTTTCTCTTCTTGGAAAAAGGTTTGCAAAGCTACACCAGACGGTCTGGGTTTTCCCAGCTTTGGCTCTGAGATGCAGCCACTGTCACTCAAACTCAGCTCAATAGGGAGAGATACGGAGCAGCAAAATCACCAACTGTAGAGAACCCACTTCTCTGGAAAACAGACAAAGAAGGTATTTCTTTTAATCTAGTTTAAGCTTATTTAGCCCCTAACTGTTTTTCTAGTTGGCCAGCAGTCTCCTAGAAAACATTTTCGCAGTTCGCTGTAACAGAAAGGCTGTAACCAACAAATCCACCAATGAATCACTTTATTTTATAAATAACTAGCTTCAATTACATCAATTTTGTTTGCTGAGCTTTTGCAAAACATAAATTCATGTACTTACAAGTCTTGCCATTATGAAATTAACTAGATCTCACCTGCCTCTGAGACCTGCCAATAATTACACAGGAAGAATACAGGAAGCCACGCCCCTTCGTCCTTGCTGTCATTACAAGAGAAGATATGTAGCTACTATACAGTTTGGGCATTCTGGTGGTATTTGGAGAAAACCTGCTATGACTCCTTGGAACTGGAGCATCTCCTAGATGGAAGGGCTCATCTCATAGAACCCAGGAAAGGCCATTCCACTCTCAAGCGTAGAAACACATGCGACATGTCTGGAGAAGACTTGTTCTACACTAGTGGGTTTAGTTTAATGTTTGGGTGAGAGAGAAATGAAGAAGAAGAAGAAGAAGAAGAAGAAGAAGAAGAAGAAGAAGAAGAAGAAGATGAAATTGATAATTAAAGGCACCATGGCAAATACCTGTTAGGTTAAAGACTTTGAATATAAGGCTGATGGATTTGAACTTTGTACAGCACTAGAAGGCCCCAGAAATGTGTGCAAAGGGTAGGTAACACATGCATTCATGAGGTCCACCTCACCTCACTTTCTACACAAGAGCAGTTAGGCTTACCTTACTGTTTAGAGTGTTGATCTGAGAGTGAGTTTCCCTAGCTTCAAGTAGCTTTCATTAGCAATCACGAGGGGCCCTTTAAACAGACAGCATTGTGGAATCATTAAGGAAGAAAATAATTGAAAATTAATGCAGCTGCATTATGGGATGTGGGATGGTTCTTCACATACAACTTATATATCAATGAATACATGCTTGAAAACAGTGCAGCATAATAGACAGGCCAGAATTTGTACTTTTATTATAAGAAACCTGTGAAACAATTAACTTTGGAAATATGACCTCTTAAAGGCAATATCTTTGATCTGAAATATCAAATTCATCTTTCCATTTGAGTTTGAATAATATATAACATATTATTGAATAATATATTATAATAATATATAATATAATATATATCCAACTGGGTCATATCCTACTGAGTTGATTATTTGCTTGCAAGAGAATTAAAAGAAGTTATAATTTAGAGAATTAATTCCCAATCAAGTCTACAACTTCCGCAAACTGTGTTAAAAGTTTTCCCCAATGGTGATTTTAAACTCAGCTACATTTTTTCCACTTAACACCTGAGCAAGTCTGAACAATGCCTCCATTTAATTAGGTGTGTTTTTTTCCAGTGCACACCCTGATAAACCACCTGCCTGGCTCGGTGTAACTGGTTAGAAATAGCTTTCTTTCTGGCCACTGCCACATTAGCTAGAAGGGTTACAAGACAGAAGGGCTATGGCCAGAATTTCTCATGGGGACAGAGGGTGTGAAGGAGGTGGTAGGCCACTTGGCCAATCTCACAATGGAGAAGTCCATGCTTCCCTGTTTACTCTCTAGATCCTAGTCTTCTAGCCCTTCTTTACAACATAGAGTGGATTTGCACTGAGCCATTTGGACTCATATATATTATTAGTAATGCAAGCATATTCCAGGTGGGGACCTGGAACCACAAAGCTATAGTAAGAAAGAGAATGAACGAAATACACAGCAGCATTTGAGGAGGTCTGTGCTCATTTCATTTTAGGTATTATATTTTGAATTATGTGGTTACAGATGTGTTTGTTAATTTTGTTAATGCCTATCAAGATAATTTTTTCATTCTTTTTACTTTTTCTTTCTTTCTTTTCTTTTCTTTTTAAAAAACTGGCACAATAGTTTTAAAAGACGCCTCTGTTCTTGAAAATTGAAAGGATCCATGTCCTAAAGGAAACAGGAGATCAAACATCTTGTTAGGAATGTGGCAGTCAGCTCAGGCAAGTATTAGGTTGCTGGAAACTGATCGGGTGCTTGGATTCTTCGGGACCTAGTCTTTCTGTAATTACAGAAAAAAAGTTACTTTGAAACTAGTGTGCTGGGCGGTCTGGGTAATGGCATCACAAAGGAATTCAGCCAACATAGGCGGCTGGGGCTGTGCATTTGCAGGACTGTCCCCCTTCCCTAAGACTTCTGACTAGATCTTTAGTAGAGGTTTATGTCTATAATCAAGTCATTTATTCCACTCTGTAGAGTCACAAAAACAAGGAAATCAACTGTTTCAAAGAGACCTTAATTTTTTTTAAGGCAACAAATTTAGGGGGGTGGGTGTGGGTGATACATTTCTTTTGGCTTAATTTATTACAGAATCCCCAAAGAAAGTAATGTGCCACAAACAGTGTGTCAAAGTTACAGAATCAACTTTACTGAATGAGGCTGGAAGAGAATTGTTAATAAGATGAAAAATGTGATATTCAGAATAAATTTGTTTTGGTGGGGTTGGGGGGGAGGGAGGGCTCAGAAATTAAAAGCCAGGAAAACTGGGAGGGTATAGTCTGTCCAGGGGCAGTTTACATGTGCACGTGTGACTATGGCAGGAAGGGGTTTTATTTCTACCCTTTATAAGACAGAGATATAGCACTGACACAGGCAATCCTACCAGTCCTTAAGTGATGCAAAATGTAATTGTAAATATTTAGGGTGAATTCACTGAGCACACACGGAAGAATTAATATATATTCCAAATACTTCGTTGGACCTTGCAGTGCATGACTAAGCTGTCAGCCCTTGGGAAGCTGAAATGGAAGGGGTGATAAGTTTAATACCATCCTGCATAGTGAGACTGTATCTCCAGAAACAAAACAAAGAAGTCATAATTCCTTTTATTTCTATTTTTATAAATTTTATTTGTTATTTATTTTTAAATATTCTTCCAGGTATACATTGAACACACACACACACACACACACACACACACACACACAGTTCTTACTTCCCTTTCCTTTTTTCCACACCCTTATGATAGTCTCCTGTGTTCCCTTAGACATTATCTCTACTTGTATTTAATGTACACACACACATATATAAAAAAATATATAATCATATATAAGATTTCATGTGACTGTGCAAAATCTAGGAATCACAAATGATAGAAAATTTATAATATTTACAAATCATGGACTGGGTGCTGTCTATAGAGTGAGTCCCAGAGCACTCTGTAGCAGATGCAGATAAAGTCTGACTGTCACCATACCCACAGCTGTTGCTGAGGGAATTTGCACGGCTACCCACCTCTACCTCCAACTGAGCGAACAGATAATGGGAATCCCTGAAGGACAGACTCAGACCCCGCCCAGAGAGGTGACAGGAGGCACACAAGCCCGAGTGCCACAACTGACCAGGAGCCACCTAATCGTGAACCACTGAAGTCATGGGCAAACATCAGTGCAAAAACTTACATAATAATACAAAGAATGACAAGGTAACTCCAGAAGAAAATGGCGATCCTACAAATACAAGATCTGAACAAAGCAATGAAGAGGAAACAGAAGGAAGCAACACCAAAAATTCCTTTTTGATGATCATCGAAGCTCTCAAAGAAGATATGAAAAAAAGGCTTAAAGAAATAGAAGAAAATACAAACAAAAAATTGGAAGAGATGAACAAATCTATGAAAGGAACATGCCAGGAACTAAAAGCTGAAATACAAGCAATAAAAAAGGCACAAAAGGAGGCAAAGATGGAAATAGAAAATCTGAAGATAAAAGCAGGAACCACAGATACAAGCATAACAGAATTCAAGACATGGAAGATAGACTCTCTGAAGTGGAAGACTCAGTAGCTCAAATAGATATATCAGTCAAAGAAAATAGTAAAACTAAAAAAGCCATAACTCAAAATGTTCAGGAAATCTGGGACACCATGAAAAGACCTAATTTGAGAATAATAGGAATAGAAGAAGGAGAAGAATACCAGGTCAAAGGCACAGATAATGTTTTCAATAAAATCATAAAAGAAAACTTCCCTAACCTGAAGAAGGAAATGCCTATAAAGATACAAGAAGCTTACAGAACACCAAATAGATATGGCCCCCAAAAAGTCAGCATGCCACATTATAATCAAGCCACAAAACATACAGAACAAAGAAAAAATTTTAAGAGCTGCAAAAGAAAAGCTGCCAACTCACATATAAAGGCAGACCCATCAGAATAACGCCTGACTATTCAATGGAAACGATGAAAGCTAAAAGGGCTTGGTCAGAAGTTACATAGATGCTAAAACAGCATGGCTGCCAAACTAGAATACTATACCCTGCAAAATTATCAATCACCATAGATGGAGTAAACAAGGTATTTCAGGACAAAGTCAGACTGAAAGAATATCTATCTACCAATCCAGCACTACAGAGAGTATTAGAGGGAAAACTCCAACCTAAGGACCCCAGATACACCCACGAAATCACAAAC
>PVIH01021003.1:0-30854 GCA_004025045.1 Sigmodon hispidus | reverse complement strand
AGCTTCCTCCGAGGAAAGTTGGTAAGAAGTTCAAAACGTTCATTTGGATATCCTTTAGATTGGACATGCTTCACCAAAGCCAGCAGTTTGGCTTGCTCTGGAAGAGTGATCTGCTCCCTTTTTCCATCTGGGTACCGCAGCATCAGCTGTGCTTTTGGTCCATTTACATCTATTCCCTCCACTATTCCATCTGACTTTTCGGGTGAAATCTCCAAGACCTCAGCATCCATGACTGGCAATCCTTGATGGTTTGTGGCTGTGCCAGACTCAGTTCTGACTGGGGGCTCAGTCAGTGGCCTTCTGTTCTCCTCTTTTCTATGCCCCAGATCTTTATGAGGAGACTTTCTGGACTTAGCAAGATTCTCTACTTCCTCTTCTTCATCAGAACCACAAACCGATATAAATTCCTCACTGCCAGAAAAAAGTTCTGATTCAGATTCGTCATCTGAGCGGCTATCCTGTTTTGCCTGCGCTGAGTCAAAATGTGTCTCCTGTAAGGAGGCTCTGATGGCAGCTTCCAGCTGGCTGTCTTCACTGGCATCTATGAGGCTCTCTGATCGGGCACATTTTTTGGGGGGACTGCTGGAAAGTCCATCCAGTTGCCCATGTTCACCCAGAAACCCTGTTACTTGGTCCAAGAAAGAAGATACATCTAGTTGATGCCACTCTACTAGCTTCTGACCTGTCCGTGGGTCCAAGATGGAAACATAGGGGAAATCCCCGAGTTTATAAAATTGTATGTATCTCTGACCTTCCTCGCTGTCATGATAAACCTGCCAGAAAATGAAATGTTCACGGATAATATTCTTCACAGCTTCATTGCTCCACACATCACGGTTGAGGCACTGGCAAGCAAAGTCTTGTACATTTTGGATATTTATCATCAGCCACTTATTCTGCATCTGGCCACACTCTTTGGCTGTTTCAAAGCTGCCTTTGTGCATCAAGTCAATTGGAGGCCGGAACAGATCTGCAAGGGTTGTTAGTTTCTTATCTATTGCTCCTCCATTTCTTAATTCCTGTTCTTGCCTAATGGTCTCAGTTTGAAAGTCTCGGAAACCATCAAATATTGAACGTGCAGGCCTTCGTCTTTTAGGGGCACCAAACAAAGGTTCTGGCTCCACCAGTATTTCTTGCTTTTGAGGAATCGGGGCACGAACTTCTTCTTCTGTGTGTGGTCTGACAGCAGAGACACTTGCAGAACTGGTACTGGGCTCCTCAGCAATTCCTCCACCATCCAAAAACATAGTGACTGCCATCTCCAGGTTGTTGTTACAAGCTTCAAGCATATGTTTTCCTACACTTTCACTTGCACCGGTGATGGCCGTGAACTGCTGGATTAACCCCTTCAGCGCCGACGACGCGGAGCCCCCGTGGGCAGCCATCTTACCGCCGCCGCCGCCGCCGCCGCCGCCGCCGCCGCCGCCGCCGCCGCCGCCGCGGAACAACAACACAGACACACACGCAAATCCATGGTTTTATTGGTAGTAAACAGATGTGGAAAAAGGTGGGCACTGTGGTGAACTGGCATGGGCTTTGGGAAAACTGACATAATTACCAATCTAAGTTTATCAGCACTTATCTGTACCATCAGGGTCAGCAACAGGAGCTTCTGCATCATCTGCTTGCTCCCCCACCTCATTTTTCTTTTCCAATTGAATCTTCCTGGTCAGGTGCTCCAGTACCCAAACTGGATCACTTCTATCCTGGGGGAAAACACAAACAGATTCTCTCACCCATATTAAGACAGGATCCGGGCCGCACCAGTGGCCTGTGAGGATGACTTTCCATTTCACTAGTCCTTTCTGCATAGTGCCTGGATTGGCATGCCAGTCTGCTGCCACAGCCCCATGGACATCCAAATTTAAAAAATTAAGAGTAAAGAGAGCTAGGGAAAGTCTTTCCTTTGTGGTACGGCCATGGCCTATTCCCCCTTTCTGTTTTATAAGGCAGTCCTTGAGTATGCGGTGAGCTCTTTCAGCTATGCCCTGCCCTTGGGGGTTATAGGGCAGGCTATGGATCAATTACACTCCCATCTGTGCAGAAAAGGTTGTGAATTGATGTCCAGTATATCCTGGGCCATTATCAGTCTTAAGTTGCATTGGTTTTTCCCAGGCTGTCCATGCCTCAAGGCAATGATCAATGACATTACGCCCTTTCTCTCTACTTAGGGCGGTGGTATGAATAATACCAGAACAGTCAACGGACATGTACACATATTTGAGGTTGCCAAATTCAGAAAAATGTGTAACATCCATTTGCCAGATTTTAAGAGGGAGCAAACCCCGCGGGTTAATTTCCAATGACGAGGAATGCTGAAACTCCACACAATGTGAACAATCCAAAACTATTTGCCTGGCTTCTTGCCTAGAAAGCTGAAATTTACTTTGTAAAGTTCTGGCATTAACATGGTATAACTGATGAAATTCTTTGGCTTGTATAATGGGGGTGGCAGTAAATACCCATTCTTGCTGGGTGATGGCATCCAATAAGTCATTGCCTTTGCTCAGAGGCCCAGGCAAGCCAGTGTGGGCTCTAATGTGTTGGGGGAAAAACTTTTTAGAGCGGTTCCTAATAAGATCCTGTAACTGAGAGAATAAACCTGCAACTGTACTGAAAGATCTTATAAGACCTGCCACCTCAAGAATTTTCAAGGCATTAACAACATAAACTGAATCAGAAATAAAATTAAATGCACAAGAAAAGGTTTTAAAAACCTCTAATACTATTTGAAGTTCTGTTATTTGAGGGGTTCCTGGAGCAAATTGGCATTGGACCAGTGACTGCCCTTGGGTCATGTATGCCCCTACTCCGGTCTTAAAGCCATCTGTAAACACATTAATTGTGCCAGGAATAGGTTCTGTAGCTGTTACCTTTGGAAAAACAACAGGATGCTCCTTAAAGAAAGTCATTAATGTGTGTTGTGAATAGTGGTTGTCTAATTCACCAGGGAAGGAGCATCGGAGTATAACCCAGTCATCAATGGTGACACACAGCACAGAAATTTGTGCTGCAGTGAAGGCACCACGATGCTCTCTGGGAGCAAACCAAAAAACTGTAAAGCCTGTTGAAGACCCTGCTGGGCCAACTCAGCAACAGCTGTGGGGTAATGCTCGATGCTCTTATTTGGGGAAACCTTGGGGTATATCCATAGCACAGGTCCTTGTTGCCATAGCAACCCTGTGGGTTGTCTAAAGGTGGGCAATATACATAGCAACAACTTCTGATTCTCTTGTACTCGCATCAAACATGCCTGTCTTAGCATATCTTCCACAAACTGTAGTGTTTGATGCGCTTCTTTAGTAAAATACCTAGAGGAATCTAGGGCAGTATCACCTTTAAGAATGTCATATAGAGGTTTTACCTCATAATTTGCCAATTTTAAAAATCCCCTAACCCAATTTATATCCCCTAATAATTTTTGATAATCATTTAAAGTCTTTAAATTGTCCTTTCTTATCTCTCTCTTTTGGGACTGAACTACTTGAGGAACAATCCTTGCTCCCAAATAATCAACAGTCTGAGTCAATTGTAACTTCTTGGGGGCAATAAAGAGTCCTCAGTGCTGGAGTGCTTTCACCAGCACTTCATAGGCCTCTTCTACCTCACCTCTCTCTTTTCCCGCTAACAGTACATCATCCATATAATGGACGCAGCACACCTTATGAAACGCTTTGCGTACTGGTTGCAGAGCATGCCCCACATATAGTTGACACATAGTAGGGCTATTGGCCATTCCTTGAGGTAATATGATCCATTCAAATCTTTGATCAAGTTTCTCATGATTGCAAGAGGGAACGATGAAGGCAAATCTTCCAGTGACCTTGGGATGGAGTGGTATAGAGAAAAAACAATCCTTAATATCCACTGCAATAAGATGCCATTGAGAGGGCAAGGCTGTTAACAGCAGAAGGCCTCGTTGAACTGGGCCCATAATCTGCATCTGACTATTTATGGCCCTTAAATCATGTAGCAATCTCCATTTTCTTGATTGTTTCTTAATCGCAAATACAGGCGTATTTCATGGCAAAGTACAGGGTATGATGTGCTTCTGTGCTAGCTGTTCCTGCACTAGTTCTTGGGCTGCTTTCAATTTTTCTAAAGACAGTGGCCACTGAGGGACCCATACAGGTTTCTCAGTTTTCCAGGTGATGGGACTGCCATCCTCAGTGGCCCCTAAGAAAAACCCAATCCTTGCCTTGGCACTCTATATTGAGGCATGACTGGGTCCTTCCTATCCTGCAAGTGCTTTCCTAAACCAAATTCTGGGTGAAATCCCATGTCTTTTATCATCTCCTGGGATGTCACTGAATATTCATTGCAAAGCTTAAAGCCCATGTCTTTTAATAGGTCTCTTCCCCAGAGTGTAATGGGTAAATCAAGCACATAAGGTTGTATTCTGCCTGAATGACCTTCATCACTTCTCCAGGAAAGTTGTCTTACACTATCTTCAGGAGCATTGGCATACCCCAAGCCTTGTAAGCCTGAACCAGCCAACTGGAGGGCCAGTCCTTCCTTGCTACAATGCTTTTATCAGCACCAGTATTTAGCAGTCTTAGAATCCTTTTATTATCTACTGTTAAGGTTAGTATGGGCCACTGATCCAGCTCCACGGACAAGAATGTCAAGTCCGTGCCCGTGGACCCAAATCCCCCTTTTTCCCTTTCTTTCTGAGCGGCAGGGTAGCAGCCATGTAGGCTAGGAAGAATCACTAATTGAGCTATGCTATCACCTGGAGTTATAGCAATAATCCCTTTCGGGGATTCCACCATTATCTTCACTGTTCCTGTATAGTCTGGGTCTATTATGCCTGGGAGAACTCTAAGGCCTCATAGTGCTGAGGATGATTACCCTATCAACAATCCCATGGTGTTAGGCTCCAGAGGTCCTGTAAAGTTGAACTCTATCACCTGCATCCCCATTTGAGGGGTTAGTATGAGTCTGGTGGTGGCACAGAGGTCCAGCCCTGCGGAGCCCATAGTGTCTCCCCACAGTCTTCGGGTGGCACAGGGTTGGCCACCGTTCCAGTGATTGGCCCTCAGCCTGGTCTGTCACTGCCCCATATATTTGCGGGCCCTGAGGACAGGGACCCTGCAGCCCATTTTTTGGATGGGCCCCTGCTTGTTGGTTGTCAATGGGCCGTCCTTCTGCATCCCTAACTGAGCGGCACTCATTTGCCCAATGCCTCCCCTTCCAGGATTTGGGGCATAACCCAGGCTGTACGAGGCATGGCTCATCCCTCCTTGCACCATTTCCTTGGTCAGGGCAGTTCCGCTTTAGGTGGCCTATTTTACTACATCAGAAGCAAGCTCCTGAGGCCCTTGTGTTGTTCCCCTTTTTCTTGATGAGTTGCCCCATGGCTGCAGCTAGCCCTGCATTAGTCAGCAGGCCCCCTGACTCTTGGCACACCTTCATCCAGGCTTCAAGTCCCTTATTTTTGTAAGGGGTAGTGGCAGCTCGGCATTCCTTGGTACATTGTTCATATACTAGCTGCTTAATCAAAGGCATGGCAGAGTCAGGATCACCAAAAATGCGGCCTGCAGCCTCCACTATTCTGGCCACGAAATCAGAAAAGGGCTCAGTGGGTCCTTGTAGGAACTTAGTAAGGTTCCCTCTCACCTCTCCTTTATTTGGGAGAGATTTCCAGGCTTTGATGACAATTTTATTGACCTGCTCATAGACTTGCTCAGGGTAGCCTGTCTGCTGATTAGCAAAATGACCCTGTCCCAATAGTATGTCCCTATCCCATGCCTGGTTCCCAGCTGCCTGGTTTGCTGCCACTTCCTCATTCGCGAACTCAATCAAAAATGCTCTCCAATTTAAATACTGTCCTGGACTAAGGCATGCTCTCGCAAGACTGCTCCAATTATTGGGTGTCATGCAGTGTCTATTCAACGCCTCCACTTGTGCCAAAGTGAAAGAGGTGGTAATGCCATAAGTTCTTACCAATGGGCCAGTGACTTGATTAATTTAAAGTCCAGGGGCTCTTCGTAATGATTCCCCTGGGAATCTTGGAATACAGGGAATGCTAACACCAGTTTCTGTCTCACTTTCCTCTATACTATAGGGTTGAAGGACCAATTGCGGCCACAAAATCCACCCCCTCCATCTAAGTAAGCTGGGGGAGCAGACAGCAGGGGGCCACGCTTCCCAGGAAGCGAGTACTCCCTCAGGGCTAGACTCTTTTTCCTCTTTTCCCTTTTTGAAATTAATTTCTTAGGTTCTCTTTCATCCCCTGACTCCTCTGACCTTGATAAGTCTTCTTCAGAACTACTGCTCTCAAGGTCCAGAAGATGAAAATCCTCTAAATCTGGGTAAATGTTTCCCCCAGAATCTGATCCTTCAGCTCTAAGGCTTCTCAATTCTTCACTGCATGCCCCATCAGATCTTTCCTCTTTTATCTGTTCTAAAGTGGCCCGACCCACTTCAATTGCCTCACAGCACCTCTGATCATCCAAACAGCCTCAAATCACCCTCCAAATGGATCTCACACCTGCCTTTAGAACTCCCTGCTTATAGGCAAAGTCTAAATCTCACCCTAACTTCTTCCAGGAGGACACTGTTAGACTGCCCGTAACAGCAAACCATGGAGCTGCAATGTCACATTCCTTTAAGAATCTCTCTAATGTGCTTTCCTTAATTTTCAGATCTTTAGTTTGTAATAGCTCCTGTAGAGCTAGAAAAATTGGATGTGAAGTACAGTTACCCATCCTTTTATATCCCTTCTATCTTGTTTTCAGAATCTTCTTGGAGCCTTTGCCAAACAGCCCCAGTTTTACTTTCTCTATTTCTGCTGCAAGTCTGCAGCGATGAGAGGTTACACTCACTTGTCAGCAAACTCCATCTCCTCCGTCTTTCTCTACAGACAGAGCTCTGCCCACTATAACTGTGGATCCCAATTACCTGGGACTCCCCAGTATACCCCCTGACTGTGGAGAGTTCTGGATCCCGTCGTCTGTCTGAGCGATTGCCTGGAGCAATTCCCCGTTATGGACCACCAGTTGTTGCGCCCAACCTCGTCAGCAAGGAAGAACGAAACTCTGGATTCTTCTCTCCAGCAGTTTATTCAGGACCTTGGACAATCTTCTGACCCCCAAGGGAAGCCTGCTCATGGCTATGTACCCTTAGGGCCTCCAATCCCAGTAAGCCACGTGGACATTGCCAATAGGTCCTAGCACAGAAGCAAGCCACCATCCTCGCCTACAGCCAAATAAGGAGTTGTTTACTCCTGAGAGCACTCGCCCTCAGGAAGGCAGAATGTGGAAACCAGCACCATCTTTAGGGCACGGTACAATGCAACTCTCTACAATTATGTATATACATAGCTTTATGTATTTTGAAAAAAAAAAATGAGGTCCTGGTTTGATCACAAAAAAGACTGGCTTTGGAGGTGGAGCAAGTAGCTTTCTCTGTCTCTAAACCCAAGCATATTGGTAAATAAAACCTTAGAGACTCTGTCTCACATCAGAAAAACCACCTGAGGTAAGACAGAAAATAGATGAAATATATAGGGACCAATATTATCTCACTTTTATTTTAAATCTTAAACCTTACTTCTTTCTGCATTTCTTACTCTCTTAATCTAAAAATCTTATCTGCACACAATTCTTTCTGATGGTTCAATATCTTCAGTTAATAGTATTCATTGGATTCTCCCGTATAAAAAACAATTTCTCCTACCAGCACTCTCCAAGGCATCCAGAAGGAAGATGGGGCCCCCACCAAAAAAAAAAGAAAGACCCTTGAGCCTTGAGACAGAGAAAGAAGGAACCTGCTATATGTCACTCAGTGATCACTTTTGAGGTATAGACCAATCAGGACAGTTGTGAGATAGTTTCATATCATATCTTTAACAAGAATTTCAGATGGATCTACTCAGTATGATGAGAATAGTTATATACATTTATGGAATGGTTATATATATGTTTATAGTTACTTCATTAGGACTTAACCATTGTTTTAGTTTTACAGGACCCCACAGAGATACCATTGCCCACAGGCCAGCATGAAGCAACTTAATGAAAGAACTATGTCCCTTTCCCAATAAGTTGGTCATCCAAGGGAGGGTTATGGTCAATTATCATTTTGATATGATGGTTATAAGTTAATGTTGGGTAGAAGATAGAATGATATTACAGATGTAGGAATTTAAAAAAAAAAACAAAACAAGAGAGAGAAAGAAAGAGAAGGGAATAGATAGGAGATCATTATACTTGCAAACAACTATTAACCAAAGGACAAATGAAAAATGAATCACCATGGTACAGATGTTTGCATATTGATACAAATGGGATATCAATCTATATGTTTGATTGAGATAATATGTATATTGCTACAAAGCTGAACATGGTAGAAAGGTTTGTATATTCATACAAATGGGAAATTAATCTATATGCTTGATTGGGATAATATATACTTTGATACAAAGCTGAATGTATAATTGCCTTATTTTTCACATGTCTACCTCTGTTTAAAATATTTTGCACATTGATAAGTACATTGTCATTTCCATAATGCAATTTCTACCTGTAATTATTTATGCTAGTCATAACATTTGTTGTAATATATACACAAGTTGTTTTATATAACTCTGTTTAGATATATTTATATATATATAATGATAAGGCGTTAGGATATTGTTGGCATTTGATACGAAATGTGTATTTTGGTCAATATTCATAAGATTGTTATACTTGAAATTATTATGGAGGAGCTGTACACTCATTTTTGGAATGCCTATTCTTACAATGTTAGTTTCACTTTCTTGGTTGATTGGGATTGCAGATTACAGCTACTCAGATTTGCCACCTAACAGTCAGGATACTCAGGCTTTTCAGAAACATGTTAGAATATACTAGATAGATAGGCGTCTTCAACCACTTCATAGACCGAGAGAATATGGCATTAAAGATTTTGTTATCTCAAATTTGGCATTGAGAGACATGACAACTCCTGGCATCACTGTTCCTTTCTCAAGGTAGTGTTGAGCATCACAGACATCTTGCAAAGAGATTGTCTTGTTTGGCAAATAATGGCCTGAGGGGCAAAGGATGGCACTTGCCTTGACTGCTGTCAGCGTGCTCTCTATCTGATATGGATGAGCAAGATGAAGGATAGAGACTGCCGAAGCATGCCTAGACAGGAAAAGACGGTCCTACCGAAAAATACCCTGCTTCTGTGGAGACTTGTCAGATATCATAGGCCAGTAGCCACAAGGATGGATGCTCACGTTGTACAGAGAAGTGGTAGATGACTGTCCAGGTAGTTAACTGTTATTGTCTTCTAAATTTTGAAAGTTACTTTATCATGCTTCGAACTTCAGGTATATATTTTCCTTCTCAGATCTTGATGGTGTTGAAGACTGGATAGTGAGGTTGTTATTACTTCACATCTCAGCAAAGACACTCAGGTGTTAGAACTTTATTGTTCGAGATAAACAGCCTTGAAGCAATCCCTGTGCATTTCCTCATATCAACATTTTAGACATTAAATTGCACCTTATATTTGTTGTTTGTTAGCGGTAGTTTGACCTCACTTATGTTAGTACCTTTCTCTTCCCCAGACACCACCTTATGATGATACCCATAGTATGTAGTTTTATACTTAGTTTAAAACCTTCTTATTTAGACAAAAGGGAGAGATGTAGCTGGAAATCAGAAGCTACACATGTAAACTGATTGCTTTGGAATGTTGGAGCCCAGTGGGGTGTGGTCAACTGGAAAGAGCATCAGAAGTAAAGCCCCTGGATGAGAGAAGGAGGAAGAGGAAGCCGGGCTCTCTCGCGGTTCCTGGACCTGTGGCATGGTTAGGAAGGACCGGGTGGTTGGAAACCCTCCTGTGTGCTGCTTCCACACCCTTTTCTCCCCCTGAACAAAACCTTTTTCTGTAAGTGATTTCTAGATAATAAATATTACTTAATATATATCTAACGATGGGTTATTTACCGTAATATTGAGATACCACCTAACACCTATCAGATTGGCTAAAATAAAAAAAAAAAAAAAGATGACAGCCTATGCTGGAGAGGGTGCAGAGCAAGGGGAACCCTCCTCCATTGTTGGTGGGTGTGTAAGTTTGTTCAGCCACTCTGGAATACAGTATAGCAGTTTCTTAGAAAACAGAATCAATGTCCTCAAGGACCCAGCAATACCACTTCTAGGTGTATACCCTAAAGACACACAGTCGTACTCCAATGTCATTAGTTCAACTATGTTCTCAGCAACATTATTTGTAATAGCAAGAACCTGGAAACAACCTAGATGTCCTTCAACTGAAGAATGGAATAATAAACTGTGATACAGCTACACAAGGGAGTACTACTCAGCAGTGAGAAAAATGATAACCTAAAGTTTGCAGGCAAATTGATGGATTTGGAGAATATTCTCCTGAGCAAGGTGTCACAAACCCAGAAAGACAAGCAGAGGATGTATTCACTCATTAGTGGACTCTAAACAAAAAAAAAGGAAAAAAAAAGCAAAACATTTCTTGGATCCCACTCCCCCCAAAGGAACACCTGACTCAGTTTTGATGTTGGGAGAAGAAAACTGGATTTAACAGGAGTGGAGGCTGAACTAAGCAATATTGGGACTTTGGGACCACCTGCCCATGGTGGGGATGGGGAGATGTGGAGGAGAAATAGTGACCTGATTTGGTGGGGGACAGGACCTTGAATAAGGATGTACAAGGATAGAAAATATGAAAATTTTTTCATAATAATGATAAAAAAGAAAAAAAACACAAATAATTAAAAAAATAAATAAATCTTAAAAACAAAACCCCAGAAAGATAATCAGGTGATGTACTCACTCGCTAATGTACTTTTTTTTAAAAAAGTAAACAATCCTGTTATATGTTTCTTAAAAACAATATTAGTAAGCCCTATATTTGGATGTAATTAACTTGCCAGGTTCATTTTGTTGTATAGTCTGAAAGTTTAATTTTACACACCACATTAGTATAATTATATTATGTTTCCAAAAACCAAGGAAGAGTTTAAGGGACATTTGTTAACAGAGAATGCAAAAGTAGAACTGATAAAAAGTTCATGTGGCCTGGGTAAATAAGAAAAGCAATAGAAGAGGCTCTATAATGGTAAATTTCATTTCCCCCCTAAACAAATCCAAGGATAGACATCAGCTAATTACAGAGCAGTTATTTAAATTGCACCAGGAGAAACAATGAGAATAATAGAGGGGTAATATTAAACTTCCAGTGCAAAGTTTGATTACTAAACTCTCTACTTGACCTCTTAAGGGAGTTCCTTGCTTACTGCAGTGAAGCTGAAACTTGTACTTCCTCTCTCTTTTGTCTTGTGTAGTTACCCTATTCTTTTTCTGTTCTATATAGTAAGCTTGTCAGTGTCCTAAATAACCACCATCTTCTCAGTTTTAGCAAGCTATGCTTTAAATATGCATCTGATATATGATACTGATTTTTCCATAGCCAAGATACATAGCACTAGAAATTAAAGGGTAGAAATATGAATGATTCTAAACACTTTTATTTCTAGTGAACCACTTGGAAAGATTTTTTTATATGTTTTTGCAACAATATTTATTCCTAACCTAGAAGTTTACCTTCCAGAAGGGGAATTGCTTCTGAAAGGAAAAATAAAAATATACTATTGAACTTAAAGCTAAGACTTCCACTTGCCCACCTTGAGTTTCTGATGACCTCAAATCAACAAACCAAAAAAGGTCTCACCATGTTATTAGGGTCAAATGATTGACAATATTAAGTATATTAGACTGCTTCTTCACAACTCGGTTTAATAGATTGTCTAGGTTACAAGAATTCCTTAGTGTGTTCTCTGGTATTTCTATGTCTTGTGATTAAGGTCAATGAAAAACTACAACAAACCAATTATAGCAGAATAGCAGAAATGTCAGACCTTTCAGAGATTTAAAAAAAAAAAAAAAACATGGCTCCATGAGAAGAACCAAGACTTAGTGATGTTCTTGTTTAATAGGTAAGAAATATAGAATGAATAGTTGAGAAAGATAGTTATAAAATATCACCCAAAAAACATACAAGCAGTTTTAGAAATAAAGTTTGCAAATTATTACTGTTTCTGTCCTATTTTGTTAACCATATGCTTGTGTTCTTATTCATTAAATAAGTCCTGTTCATGTAGAAAAACCCAAATAATACAGTATATATTTGATGAGGTGATTAGTATTTAAAAGGCATAAAGAATTTTTAAAAATCAAAGCAAGAAACAACCCAGTAAAGCGATGTACAATAAAAAATAAAATAATCTTTACCATGAATTAAATAGTTATCTGAGTGAATAGACAAACTTCAAAATGAGGAAAAAAATATTTCTCAGATATACATATAAGTGTGTCAATGCTATAGAACATTTTTGTACACTGTGAATATTTGTAGTTCTCATTGGTTTAATATAGTGCAAAATGGCCAATGACTAGGCAGGTAGAAGTTAGGCAGGACTTTTAGACAAAAAAAGAGAACATGGAAGAAGAAAGGCAATGGTGCAAAGACAGAAACAGAGAAAGCAGGAGATGAACATGCTGTGCTGAAAGAGGGCACTACCATGTGGGAGAACATAGATTAAAAATATGGATTAATTTAAGTTGTAAGAGCTAGGCAGTAACAAGCCTAAGATATTGGCCAAGCATTTGTAATTATAAGTCTCTGGGTAGTTATTTGGCAGTTGGCTGGCAGGACAAAAATATCTATAAACAACTGTTACCCAATGTCCAGGGCCATGTATATTCATATATTTTTAAGTTTAAAACACAGAGACAAAGGCAGCTTCCTGATGATTGCCTACTTGATTAAGCTTGGTGATAACAAGCCACAGATCTTTAAGAGGCCCTTCTACAAAATATTCAAATACTTAAGTGGTGTTTATGACTATATATTAAAGCAGTCTCATTAGACATGTAAGATCTTTTATAACACCAATCAGGTCTTTGTTCCTCTGCCAAGAGAAGAGTCACTGTTTCCCTTTCCTGCAGTTATTTTTCTAATAAACAGCAAACAGAGTCAGCCCTCAACAAAGTAACCCATTTGAACCTTTTCTCAGGTATCCAAAGACAGCTGCAGATAGATGATAAAGTCACTACCCCTCTGGATAAGAGGACTATCAGAGCTAACTACTCTTAAGTCTTTTAACTCCCTTACTTACACCTAGATTATCACAGGATCCTATTTTAAAAGTTTAAGGAAAAAGATAATTTACTAACTCCTATTTGTAGGTATCAATACATCTCTTTTAAAACATTACAATGTGAGCATCCAAAAGGTGTCAGGTCCTGTTTTTTATGCAAATTAAACCTATACAAACCCTATCCTAGAGAAAGGAGATTAGCAGACCAAAGCTGAAAGTTTTCCTCCATTGTTTACTCAGTCACCTAGCAAGAGATCACAGGGCCTTCTTTATGACCCTGAGGAAATCAGTCCTGTACTGCCTTGTCAGGAAATCGCTGCCTGTAAGGGTATATAAGATTATGCCTTCATTGTTGTTGCTCTCCTGCCAATAAAGATGCAATAAAAGGAATTGCTCTAAGTTTGATTCTTTTAGATTATACTCGCTGATATGAAGCATATCTCCTAGACCCTGGTTGGTAAATGCTATTGAAGATGTGAAGAAAGAAGGATACATGATGGATGGCTGTTGGGATTGTCAATTGTAGATATCACAAGGTAGACTTCTCAAAAGTCATCACCTGGAAACCTCAGCAACCTCAGCAACAACCAAAAACCCATAGACCCCTGGCCCACAGCAGACTAAGAGGTGAGTGACACCCTATTCAGGCCAAGCATAGACCACAGTCTGTAAATCCTGGCCCGGGGACATAGCCCTTAGAACCCCACCTCCTAAACAGCTCTGCCCTATATCCAAGCCAGCAGGGAACCTCCAGCAAAACCCAGCCCACTGGATACTACAGTCCCAATTCATGCCCCACTCCTAACCCATACTATCACACAGTGACCTCAGTGACCTCTGTGACAACTGGAAACCCAAAGATCCCTGGCCCACAGCAGAATAAGAGATTAAGAGAATACACTATTTCCAAGTATACCAAGAACCCAGATTAGACCAAGTGAGGCTTCTAGAGACACAGATGTACTCAGAACAGATTGTACCAAAATCAGCGCTCTGAGACTCAGACAAATCATGGCATAAACTGAGGATACAATGGGCAGATGCCAGTGCAAGAATAAATATAAAAAAATAAAGAACAATATGGTATAATCACCAGAAGAATCTGATGGTTCTACAACATCATGACCTGGGCATGGCAAAGCAAAGATCCAGAAGGAAAGGAATTTAAAAACAACTTTATGAAGATAATAGTGTTAGGTTGCTACGTTGCTGGAACCATGCTCCCACCTGCAGGGCCTCTGAAGTAGGTGTGTCTACCTTTAAAATCCCCCAACCACCTGGGAGACTTTTTCTTTCTCTTTTCTCTTTCTCTCTGCCCCCTACCCGATTCTTTCTCTCCTCTCTTACCCCTTCTTCCTCAGCATGATGGTTAGTTCTTCCATGTGTAAATACTAACATTGGTGCTGAAACCTGGGAGACTTCTTTTTAGACTTAGGTGCACATAACCTAAGATGGCCTCATCTAAAAATCGCAGTTGCTGCCATGATGGGCCTTCCATTTTGTGGGTCACAGCATGCATTCACACATCTCCGGTCCCAATAGGTAAGTGTTCCCCCACTCCTGGCTTTCTTGCTACTAAAGCTTCTCCACAGACTCATTCACACGGTTATTCCAGGAGCTTGTCCTCTAGGCTTTGCCAGAAAACCTCAAGATAGTGTATGGCTCAAATCATATTGTTTAAACCAACAAGTCTTTATAGCTTTATAGCATGAATTGGAAATATCCCTGGAGTCACGTTCCTAGGTTGACAAATCTTGGGGTAATTGAGATGTATGAATGGAGTACTGTCCCAGTGAAATCACCCTAGAAACTGATGGGTATTCTAGAGTGTTTTCACTTCCCCAAAGATGGCAGTTTAAGTGACAACTTATATTTAGCAAGCTCAAAATTTCCCCTAAGCTTCAATAGCAGAAAACAGTGACCTCACCAAGCTTATCCGTTTTGACCTCCTACAGTACTATATTATTTTTCAACAATTAACTTTCCAAGCAAGCATTTGGTGCAAATGGAAGCATTTTTCCCTCTCCCTGTTTCTTTTCCCCATTTCTGAACTTCTTTCACCTTTTCTACCATCTTCCACTCTCTCCCTATAACATACCTCTGCATTCCAAATTCAACTGCCGACCTCCCAATCATAACTACAATGTTTATCCTAAATAAAGCTCATCAAATTTCTGATCAATATGCCTTAGAGCAATAGAGGGCACTGCCTTGTCTGTTTACTACAGCAACTAGGTCTGCTGCCAGCCCCACGGGCACTGCAGGCAAGCTGAGCACTATGCATCCAGCCTGACCTGTACTGCAGTCAATGCAAACAGAACATCTAGCAGACAGAAATGCTCCCCTGAGCTGTGTGCTGACCTTGCCTGGCTCTGTGCTACCCATTGCTACCTTCTGGTCCTGAGTTCCTCCCACTTGCTCTTGCCTGCTTACCGAGCTCCCTCCCTCCTCAGAGTTGGCTCTGTGCCCCATCTTCTCATCAGATAATTTGTCTGCTCTGTCCCTGCTACAGTCTTGGCCATACTACAAACCAATCCTAACTATAGCAGATGACATCACTTCAAAAGAGCCATTTTTACCCACCTCTGAGAGAGCTGGTAAGATGGCTCAGCAGTTAATGACACTGACTATTCTCCAAAGGATTCAAGTTTGATTCCCAGTCTCTACATACAAACAAAACCTGGGTTTTTTCTATATCTATCAACAAAGTTTGGGTTGTTAGGTTGTTATGGTTCTGTGGCCATGTAAGGACCATGCAAGGGTGCAAGGGCTCCAAAGATGGTGAGTTCTTACACACACAGAATACTAACAGTATTTAAAAGTATAAAGTATTTTAAAAGTATAAAAAATTCTCAAAAGTCAAAAGAAGTAACAACATTATTGTTGTAGGGTCCTTTTGTGAATTTGTAGTGTAGTAGATAAATTTAAAAACATGTTTGAAAGTAAATCATGGACAGTTTTATTGAAGACTGTTAGAGAAATTGAAGATGTTGATAGTTGCCAGGAGAATGCTATATAACAACACAGAATAAACAAGACCTTGATTTTTGAATTAGATGTCACAAATGCCAGAGTATTGATCTTTTTTAATCTACTAGTATCAGATCCCAACAGCACCTCAGCTAAAGGTGAGACTTTATAAACTCTTTCAGCATTTCTCAGGACATTGGTGCTCCCTCATCTTGTGCAAGTCTTGCTTATACAGTCCAAACACTTTGAATTCATATGTACAACTGTCCTACTGTGCTAAACAAATACAACTTTGCTACAGACATCTATTCTACTTGTCAATTAAAATTGTTTTCACCTACTCTTTCATGAAGATTTCTAAGCCATGAGGGATTTCTAAGCCATGAGGGATTAAAGTGTTATATAAATAGCCCATTTAGAGCAGAGGACACCACTATCTCTCTTTATCTGCATGTTGACAGTCTGTGAGTATACATAGTCACCACATAACAGAACCAAAACTTCTCTGATGAGTGATGTGAAATGAAAGATTTAAAACTTACGAGCAGTTTATAACTATGTCTATTTAGCAGAATAATGTAGCTTGTTGTTACCTACAGCATATAACCTACCTACCATGCCATGAATTTTAGGCCAAGATAATAGTAACAAGTTTAAGTTTTGTCTTGTATAGCAGTCTTTAAGTCCAATTAAACAGTGATTGATAACTCTCAGAATATTTGTGTCACTTCTGCATTAGTGGGCAGTCATAATTGTAATTTTCAGGTTTCAAAACTAGGAGAGATTTTTGATTATGTTTCTCCTCCTGTAGCTTGGATAGCATATGCTAGTAATACAAAAGCTACTCATTAGGGATGAAGCATTAAGGGTACTACCAGCTTACTTTATCTATTTGTATTTTACTACTGTTAGTACCTTCAGCAACAGGCTCTCACTATCAAGTAATAGATGTTAAAAATATCAATTGCAATATCCCTTAATGTATTGGAAATACTATGGGATCCAATTAACCATCACCTTGAAAAAAATGATGATATTTCTCACCATGAGATTTTAGTTTGAGAGTCACTGGTACCTTATAGAGGTATTGTATCAGTTCAGGAAATACATTTTAAAGTCCAGTTATGTATGTATATATATATGTACTTTAGGAACCTTTAATAGAATTACTTTTTCATATGACATTTAGTGTTAGCTATACCTCTATATACTCTATTTTCTATCCTGACCTTTGAGCTCATGACCCAACTAGTCTTTCTTATTTCACTACTCCTTCTTTTCTCTTTATATCACCTGCATTTTATTCACATTCCTATGAAACACTTCTTATAGTCATTTACTACTTTTCTAACTTCTATGGGTACTTCAATTTAAACACATTCATATAAAGATTAGAAGTTGCCATCTACAAATAAGAAAGAAGATGCAATTTCTGTCTTTTAGATTCTAGGTGATCCCACTAAGAATTATATTTAGATTCATCTACTTGGTAAAGAATTTCATCATTTTATCTTTCCTTAGAGCTAAATTGTATTTCACTGTGATATGTAAAATATTTTTACCATAGCTTTGTATACACCTATACTGTTTCAGTTCATAGGTGTTGAGAATTAGGACATTTATAAATGAACATGGCTGAAAAATTATTTTTCTAGTAACATATATAGACCTTTAGGAATACAGTCTTAAGTGTAGCTAGTTTGTCGTACAGAGGTACATTCCAACCACACTAGTTCAGATGATGTATATGTTTTTTAAGTAAATTTTACACTTATTTCCATGTGGGATTCACAAATTTTCACTTTTACTAACAATGAGTTAGAGTTCTTTTTTTCTCTACATCTCTACCAGCAATTGTTGTCATTTTTTAAATCTTAATCATTTTAACTAAGTTAAATAGAAATCTCAAAGTAGATTTAATTTGTATCTCCCTTGTGGTAAAGCTTTTATACATTAAAAAAAATCTTCAAAAACAAATATACAAAATTCTTCAGCCACTTGTATTTTTTTGAGTATTATGTTTAATTTTATGCCCCATTTTTTGTTTATGTGTGTACGTAATCTCTTGATTTCTTTGTATATTCCAGATATAAATTCTTTTTTAGTTTTATACCTGACAAAATTTTTCCATTCTTAGAATGCTCATTCACTTAAGTGGTGACTTCTTTCCTGTAATTTGAGCTGTTTAGTCTCATGACATTCCATTTGTCTAATTTTTTCAGAGATTTGTCTCTTAAGAATCTACTCATGATCTAGTAGATTATTTTTCAACCATGACCACAGAAGTACCACTATGCAGACTCAGTGGAGTTGAAAAATGATCATATTTATTATAGAAGGAAAAGTTATGATGGAGTTAGACAGAAAACTAGAGTGTAAAAAACTGGTAGAATTGAATGGGAGAGATTTTTCAAGACTGTGGGGCTAGGTGTGGCCAAGAATCTTCTAGCTACAATGGCACTCCAATGTGGTGTGTGTACATCAACATAAAACCTAGGAAAACTTAAAAGGGGTTTTAACACAGAAACAGAGCCACTGAAACAACTTTCTTATTGTGTATCTTAAGAGGGCCATTGTACAAAGTGACATGCAGGCTTAAGCTGCAACATGACAGGTTCCTGCAGTCTCACAGAAGACTCAGTAGAAGAATGAGCTATGTATGACAGATATAAGGTTTCTGTGCATACAGAAAAGGGAACAGAGTCAAGCACTACTTCTTGGTAGCAGTGTTTTGGGGGGCCTGCTCTGTTTTCTTGCAGAGAGCAGATATATGACTTCTTTAAGAAAGGCTTCCTAATTCAACATTATCAGCAAAAACCAAGAGGTTCTCTAAAAAGGTCCTGCTTTTAAACATTTAAATGAGGTTTATGGGCAGTGATGCTCTACTAGGTGGCAGTGTAGACTCTAAAATTCCCCAGAGTTGGCTTAGTAAATGTCGTTTTTTCTATTACCTCTACCACAAAGCTAAGCTCTCACAGACCACAGATTTTCATGGAACTGACTGCTATAACTGAGGCGTTAAACCTACCCACAAAACATTAATCCTAGTCATACTTTTAAGCAGATTAAAAGCTCATGTAGTCAGGAAAAGATAGAAATATATAGTAAAAGTAGATTTAGGAAAAAAAAAACTCTACTAAATGATTTACAGTATGTTTAAAAATACACACAGGCATGTGAAAGAAAAGAAAAAGGATACTGAAAGTTCTTAAAAATAAATGAACAAAGAAGTAATAAACCATGTAAAAATGGAAATCACACAGAGAGCCTGTATAGCATATATTATTGTGCTATCTTTAAATTTTCTGACTGCAGAGGAAAGAGCAAGATCTGCTAAGAGACATTTCATTAAAAATATTATAAGAACAAACCAAATTATATATTTTGAAAATATCTTGAATTTAAAATATAACTCAAAAGATAAGCTACTTTAGAGGAAAGGTTTTGCTTTTATTTCCACAGAAAATGAGAAGCTGTAGATATATTCTGCATTAAGGAAAACCAGTTTTTTTCCACTGAAAATGTCTGATGGAAACAGATATTTCAGACATTTTAGAGTACCTCTGTTGCAGTTTCTTTTGAGTTCTGCATCCAGAATAGCTTCAAGGTTGCTGACTGAGATAATCTAGCCTCACAGACTACTACATTGAGGACTTGTCTACAATAATAAATGTTCTTTGGATCCATATAAGATTATCAGCACCCCAATCAGCAGGAAGTAGAATAGAGAACTATATCCCCATTTTCAATAATAGATTATGGATGTTTATCTTTGTGGTTTTTTGATTAAATAAATTTATTTGTTAAAATAACACTAAATATCACTGTTTAATTTGCATTGAGTTATAACTACAATTCATTCTTCAATTGAAATGTTAGGGCTTGCTTGACATTGTTACAAAGCAATAATCTGTTCAATTTTAAATGGTCAGTTGTAATAGAGTTCAACAATTAACTGTGAACTGTATCTCTGGAAAGCCCCAAATCAATAATAGTAAGTCTGTTTTCAAAATCTGCTGCAGCAAGAAACCCTGATGGAGGATTAACAGATACACAATGACAGGTTAAGCAAAAGGACCCTCACAATCTTTAATGTTTGTCTTTGTTTAGAGTGTTAGTTACAAGTTGTTATAAATAATATTCAGATAAAAGGATAAACAAAGGAGATTAGATTCTAGGTTCTTGATTTAAAAAGATATGAGGGGAAGTGCTATAGAATAATGCTTTTGTCCATGGTAAAGATTTGCTACTTATATTAGTTCAATAAAACACTCATTGGCCAGTAAGCAAATAGGAAGAACAGATGGGGCTACAAGACTAAGAGAATTTTGAGAACAGGAAATGCAAAAGAGAGATGAAAGACAGATTCAGAAAAAGTAAGATGAGAATGTTGTAATGAGAAAAAGTATCAAGCCATTTGGATAAACATAGATAAGAATTATGGATTAAATTAAGTATAAGAGCTAGATAATAAAAAGCCTGAATTACTTGCCAAGCAGTTACTGTAATATTAAGCTTTCAGTTAATTATTTAATAAGTGACTGTTGACTGTGTATAAGAGACTCATTCAAACTGTCATTAGGTGTGAACAAAAACTTCTGATTACTTATGTGTATATAAAATTTTTATAAATAAAATGATAAAACTTTATAGTAATCAAACTGAAATAAGTAAGTTGTTTATTTGAGATTATCTTCACAATAACATAATCTGTCATAGATTTAAATTTTCTGGACATAAAGGCTAGAAAAATGGCTTATTAATTAAGAATACTAATTGCTCTTTCAGAAGATTTGGGTTCATTTCCCAGCACCCACAATGTTGAACACAATTCCAAGGCATCTGATTTCTTCTTTTGAACTTGAAAGGAAACAGGTATACAAACATAAATGCATTGTGTACATAATTTTTTATGTATTTTGAAAACAAAATTAATAAAACTATTATACTGTAAATGAAATGTTGCTTCTCTATGTTTATGTTATCATACAAGACAGAAAAACACCCATTGAATAAGTATGGCTAGTTCCTTTAGAAAAAGAAGAAGGTGAGAAGGAAGAGGAGGAGGAAAAGGAAGGTAAAAAAGGGCTTTAAGAATAAATGTCTGGGTGGAGGTTAATTGAGATCTTGCTGGGGTAGTTATTCTTATTTTATTTTGTTACAAATCCAATGTTTAAATCATGACATTTCATTTTTTTATTTTTTCTTTTATTTTATAATTATGAACAAAGAAGTCACACTTTCTATCCTTGTATATCCTTATTCAAGGTCCCTTCCCCTCCCACCACATCAGGTCATTCTCTTTTCTCCAAAACTCTCCATCCACTCCCAGGGCAGGTGGCAGGCAGTCCCATGGTCCCACTGTCCCAATATTGCTTAGTTCATCCAGCACTTCTGGCAATTCAGTTTTCTCCCCGCAACCTCAAGACTGAGTCAGGTGTTCCTCTAGGGGTAGTGGGATCAAAGGAGTCAGTCCAAAGTGTTTCTAAGCCAAGTTGTTCAGGGGTTGTGGTTTGCAGCTTGGGAACGCTTTGCTTTTTTTCTTGTTTGTTTGTTTGTTTGTTTGTTTAGAGTAGACTAATGAGTAAGTACATCCCCTGCTTATCTTTCTGAGTTTGTGATACCTTGCTCAGAAGGATATTCTCCAAATCCATCCATTTTCCTGCAAATTTCAGGATATCATTTTTTTTCCTACTGCTGTATAGTACTCCATTGTGTAGATATACCACGGTTTGTTAATCCATTCTTCAGTTGAGGGACATCTAGGTTATTTCCAGGTTCTTGTTATTACAAATGATGCTGCTATAAACATAGTTGAGCTAATGCCTTTGGAGTATGACTGCATTTTTAGGGTATACACCCAGAAGTGGTATTGCTGGGTCCTTGGGGAGATTGATTCTCAATTTTCTGAGAAAGCTTCATATTGCATTCCAAAGTGGCTGAACAAGCTTACACTCTCACCAACAATGGAGGAGTTTCCCCCTTCTTCCAGCATAGGCTATCCTCTGTGTCTTTTATCTTAGCCAAGTGTCTGGTGGTATTTCAAAGTTCTTTTGATTTGCATTTCTCTGATGGCTAAAATGATGAGCACTTTTTCTTCTGCTGAAAATTCCCTTTTTAGATCTGAACCCAATTTTTTGATTGGGTTATTTAAGGTTTGGGTCTCTAGATTCTTGAGATCTTTATATATATTAGAGATCAATCCTTTATCACTTGTAGGGTTGATGAAAATCTTTTCCCATTCTGTAGGCTGTCGTTTTGTCCTATTGAAAGTATCCTTGGCTTTACAGAAACTTCTTAGCTTCAGGAGATCCCACTCATTGATTGTTGATTTTAGTGTCTGTGCCACTGGTGTTATATTTAGGAAGTGATCACCAGTGCCAATTCATAGAAGTGTATTTCACAATTTCTTTTTTATCAAGTTTAAAGTGGCTGGGTTTATGTTCAGGTCTTTGATCCACTTGGAATTGAGTTTTTTGCAGGGTGACAGGCTTGGATCTATTGGTATTTTTCTACACACTAACATCCAGCTATGCCAACACAATTTGTTAAATATACTATCATTTTTCCATTGAATATTTTGGGCCTCTTTGCTAAAGATCAGGTGTTCATAGGATTTTGGGTTAATGTCTGGATCCTAAATTCTATTCTGTTGATCCACAGTTCTCTTTTTATGCCAGTACCAGACAGTTTTTATTACTGTAGCTCTGTAGTATAACTTGAAGTCAGGGATGGTGATGCCTCCTGAAGTTCTTTTGTTGAGTAAAATTGTTTTGGTAATCCTGGCTTTCCTGTTATTCCAAGTGAAACTGAGTATATTTCTTTCAAGGTCCAAAAAATACTGCGTTGGGATTTTGATGGGCAGTGCATTGAATCTGTAGATTACCTTTGGTAGAATTGACATTTTTACTGTGTTGATCCTACCTATCCACGAACATGGGACAGTGTTCCCTTTTCTGATATCTTCTTCAATTTCTTTCTTCAGTGATTTAAAATTTTTGTCAAATAGGTCTGTTACTTCTTTGGTTATAGTTACTCCAAGGTATTTAATACTATTTGCTGCTATTATGAAGGGTAATGTTTCCCTTATTTCTTTTTCAGCTCCCCTTTCTTTAGTGCATAGAAAGGCTACTGATTTCTTTGAGTTAATCTTGTATCCTGCTACATTGCTGAAGGTGTTTATCAACCATAGCAGTTCCTTGGAAGAATTTTGTGGGTCACTTATGTATACAATCATATCATCTGCAAATAGAGATAGTTTCACATCTTCTTTTCAAATTTGTATCTCCCTAATCTCCATTCCTTTTCTTACTGCTTTAGCTAAAATTTCGAGAACTATATTGAATAGATAACGGGAGAGAGGACATCCTTGTCATTTCCTGATTTTAGTGGCATTGAGTTTTTCTCCATTAAGTTTGATACTGGCTGTTGGCTTCTTATAAATCGCCTTAATTATATTTAGGTATTCTCCCTGTATTCCTGATCTCTCCTGGGCTTTAATCATAAAGGAGTGTTAGATTTTGCCAAAGGCTTTTTCAGCATCTAAGGATATGATCATGTGGTTTTGTTTCTATAGAATGATTATGTGATGGATAACGTTTACAGTTTTTTTGTATGTTAAACCAGCCCTGCATTTCTGAGATGAAGCCTATTTGGTTGTAGTGGATGATTTTTTTTTATATTGTTGTATACAGTTTGCTAAAATTATGTTGAGAATTTTAGCATCAATATTGATGAGGGAAATTGGTCTGTAGTTCTCCTTCTTTGTTGTGTCTTTGAGTGACTTGGGCATTAGGATAATTGTGGCCTCATAAAAGGAATTTGGCAGTATTCCTTCAATTTCTACTGTGTAAAGTAGTTTGAGCAGTAATAGTAGTAATTCTTCTTTGAATGTCTGGTAAAATTCAGCACCAAAACCATCTGGACCAGGGCTTCTATTTTTGGGGATGCTTTTAATGACAGCTTCAATTTCATTAAGTGTTATACACCTTTTTAGGTAATTACTCTGGTCTTCATTTAATTTTGGTAAATGGTACATTTTCAGAAAGTAGTCCATTTCTTCTAGGTTTTCCTTTTTTTTTTTTTGGAATACAGATTTTCAAAGTATTATCTGATAATTCTCTGAATTTCCTCTGGGTCCGTTGTTATGTCCACTTTTTCATTTCTGATTTTGTTGATTTGGAAACTCTCTCTCTGTTTTTTGATTAATTTTGATAAGGGCTTATCTATCTTGTTAACTTTCTCAAAGAACCAACTCTTAGATTCATTGATTCTTTGTATTGTTCTTTTTGTTTCAATTGTATTCATTTCAGGTCTAGTTTGATTATTTCCTGCCATCTACTAATTCCAGGTGAGTTTGCTTCTAATTGTTCTAAGGCTTTCAGCTGAGCTGTTAGTTCACTAGTGCGGGATTTCTCTAGGTTTTTCATATAGTCATCAAGTGCTATGAATTTTCCTCTTAAGACTCCTTTCCTTGTGTCCCACAAGTTTCGGTACATTGTGGGTTCATTTTCATTAAATTCTAGGAAGACTTTGATTTCTTTCTTATTTTCTTTCTTGACCCAGTGTTGGTTCAGTTGAGTGATGTTTAGTTTCCATGTGTTGGTAGGCTTTTTTTGATTTTTGATGTTGTTGAACTCTTAACTTTAGGCCCTGGTGGTACGATATGTTACAAGGGATTATTTTCATTTTTTATCTGTTGATATTTGCTTTATGACCAATTATGTGGTCAAATTTGGAGAAAGCTCCGTGAGGAGCTGAGAAATATGTATATTCCTTTGCATTTGGGTAGAAGCTTCTGTAGTTATCTATTAAATCCATTTGAATCATAACCTCTTTTTGTCTCCTTTTTTCCCTTTTGATTCTCTGTCTGGTTGACCTATCCATGGTTGAAAGTGGGATATTGAAGTCTTCCACTATTAGGGTATGAGAAATGATGTGGGATTCAAGCTTTAGCAGTGTTTCTTTTACATAGGTATGTGCCTTTATATTAGAGGCATAAATATTGACGATTGAAGTCTTCTCTTGACCAATTTTTCCTGTGATGAAGAAGTAATGAGCATCTTGGTCACTTTTAATTGCTTTTATTTTAAAGTCTACTTTGTTAGATGTTAGGATGGCAACCCCAGCTTGTTTCTTAGGACCACATGACAAGAATATCTTTCCCCAACACTTTACTCTAAGCCTGTGTCTGTCTTTGTGGTTGAGGTGTGTTTTTTGTAGGCAGTAGAATGATGGCTTCTGTTGTTGTATCCATCTTGTTAATATGTGTCATTTTATAGGAGAGTTGATTTCATTGATATTAAGGGATATTAGTGACCACTGATTAATATATCCTCCTATTTTTGTTGGTAACTTGTTTGTATTTCCTTTTCTGAAGTATTCTTCTGTGGTGTTATTATCTGTGGTTTCATGGGTATATCTGGGTTCCTTAGTTTGGAGTTTTCCCTCTAATAGTTTCTCTAGTGCTGGGTTGGTAGATAGATATTGTTTCTATCTTACTTTGTCATGAAATATCTTGTTTACTCCATCTATGGTGATTAATAATTTTGCAGGGTATAGTATTCTAGTTTGGCAGCCATGCTCTTTTAGTGTCTCTATAACTTCTGACCATGCCCTTCTAGATTTCATTGTTTCCATTGAATAGCCAGGTGTTGTTATTCTGATGGGTCTGTTTTTATAAGATTAGTTGGTTTTGCAGCTCTTAAAATTTTTTCTTTGTTCTGTATGTTTTGTGACTTGATTATAATGTGGCAAGCTGACTTTTTGGGCATCATATCTATTTTGTGTTCTATAAGCTTCTTGTATCTTTATAGGCATTTCCTTCTTCAGGTTAGGAAAATTTTCTTCTATGATTTTATTGAATACATTATCTGTGTCTGTCAGCTGGTATTCTTCTGTTTCTTTTATTCCTATTATTCTCAATTTAGGTCTTTTCATGGTATCCCAGATTTCCTGAACATTTTGTGTTATGGCTTTTTTGGTTTTAGTATTTTCTTTGACTGATATATCTATTTGAGCTACTGAGTCTTCCACTTTAGAGATTCTATCTTCCATTTCTTGAACTCTGTTGGTTATGCTTTTTTCTGTGGTTCCAGCTTTTTTCTTCAGGTTTTCTATTTTTATCTTTGTCTCATTTTGTGTCTTTTTTATTGCTTCTATTTCAGTTTTTAGTTCTTGGCATGTTTCTTTCATAGATTTGTTCATCTCTTCCATTTCTTTGCTGTTATTTTCTTCTATTTCTTTATGGGAATTTTTCACATCTTCTTTGAGGGCTTCAATGATCATCATTAAGGTATTTTAGGTGTTGCTTCCTTCTGTTTCCTCTTTATTGCTCAGTTCAGGTCTTGTAGTTATAGAACTGCCACTTTTTTTGGAGTTACCTTGTTGTTCTTTATATTATTATATATGGTTTTGCACTGGTGTCTGCCCATGGCTTCAGTGGTTCACAGTTAGGTGGCTCCTGGTCAGTTGTAGCAAGTGGGCTTGTGGGTCTCCTGTCACCTCTGAGCAAGGGGTCTGCTCAATGCCTGACTTTGCTCTGGGCAGTGGTGTGAATTTCAAGTCCTCAGTCCTTCTCTGTTGAAGTAGTTGGAGTTGAAGTGGCCATGCAAGTTCTCTTGTCTTAGTAGCAGCTGGGGGAACCCTCACAGCCAAAGTCTATCTCTGTCTGCTATTTAGTGTGTGGAGAGATGCTCCATAGACAGAACCTGGTCCCGGAACCAGAGCCTAACCAGAATACATTTTTCCCTGCCAGAAATTCAGGTGCTTGGACCTGCTGACCTCACCTCACTCTGGGAGGCCTCTGAGTTTGACTTTCAGAGTCCTCAGTCCTTTTATGTTGAAGCAGTTGTGGGCAAGGTGGCCAAGCAAGTTCCCTTGTCTTTGCAGCAGGTGGGGGAACCCTGACAGCCAAAGTTTATCTCTTTCTGCTATGGATTGTGTGGAGACATGCTTCACAGACAGAACCTGGTCCCAGAACCAGAAGTGGACTGGAACACCTTGGATAGTTTTTCAACAGAGGTTTAGAATCTTCAGTATCTAAAAATGTTATAGCTGCCAGTTTAAAATTCTATGTGGTATTCAAGAGCAAAAAGATAGAAGGGGCGAAGATGCATGTATTTTCTGAGTTCAGAAACTGGGCAGAATTAGTGACAGAAATAACTGCATTGTCAGAGATGATTCCTGTATATGTAATGATATGTAGAGACAGAATAACATAAAATATATTATATAAATGTGTTTGACTTAGTTACTTATCATTGAATTATTTAATGCAGTATATCATATAAGGATTAATATTTATTGAAGTGTTAACAAATATTCACAGATATAAAGTAACTTTAGGATAATTTTAGGAGAGTCTGAACTTCTTGTGTTGGATGTTTGCTCTTCTCCCAGAGAAAATCACGAACAAACAGGAAAGCAATTTGTTTGCCTTGGTTACTTTTCTACTGCACTGATAAGACACCATGACTAAGGCAACTTACAAAGAATAACATTTAATTTGGAGTTAACTTATGGTTTCAGAGAGTGAATTCATAGTTTTCATGGCAAGGAACAGACAAGAATTCATGACAGTTGAGCCATAGTTGAGAAGTTATATTTTGATTTATAAGCTGGTATCAAAGCGAGAAAGAGACTAGGTCTGGCATGGAAAACTTAGAGAAGGAAAACATTTTGATGGCTTGTTTATATTTCTAATGGTTAGTCTGTAACTATATTGCAGGGAGCATTGCATCTATTAGAAAGGCATGAAATGAAACTGAATCATTAGCTGAGAGCTTATTTGTTAATACAAAAACCTAAAGGGGGGAAAAGAGTTCACAAGGAATTAGAGAATAGTGAGTGCTTTTGAAACCTCCAAGTCCACACCTAGTGACATATCTCCTCCTAAGATCACACATCTTCTTCCTCAATGATTCCTGATCCTTTGGAAAATGCTAAAATGTTTTGTTTTAAATTATATTCTTAACTTTTCACTTATTTTCATCCTTTTGTGCAAGTATGGGTCTCTGCATTTAACTTCATTCACTCCAAAGAAAGGTTTTTCTAATGCTCAGAGTAGCTTTTGTCTGTGAACATAAAAATGAGATACTTAGAAGGTGTTTAGAAACTTACTTGAATTTACTTAGCAGTATATGACCTCCATAAAAAAAAAAGCCTCATGTGTTTTGACATGAGTTTGTAGTTGTAGTTGTTGATATTCATTCCCTTGGTTGGTTAGACCTTAAATAATACAAGCTAAGAATGATTGCTTTTTCCTACAATAGTTGTGCCACTACTGTAATAAAAGATAATTCTTTGCCTCAGTTTACATATTGCTATATTTTATACTCCAGTAAACCAACCTCTTTACAACCATAGTAGCATTTATATCATAGGTGATACCCATATGACAAAGGTGACATTGAAGTAAAAGTAGTTTTTATTTGTATTTTTGGTAAATAAACATGTTTTCTAGCTGTGAAAAATAGAAAAAATTAATGTAGATATATATAATTTTAATGAAAAGAAAAAGACACTAGGAAACAAGAAAGAGCAGTCTATTATACAGACTTCACAAAGGAAACTCATAATTAAATGCCTTAGTATGGATCATTATCACTGCTGTCTTGGGTTCCAATGGCTCCCTTGGGGGAGGGGTGAGAAGACAGAGTATCAATGGCTCAGACACTGGGAGTCAAGTAAAAAGCAAATGGCTGATTCATGTATTCAGCAATGGGGAGAGCTTAATGTACCCTCTTCCCAGCACCCAGGCTGTGTCCAATGGCTGGGAACAGTCAAGAGTTTTGACAGTGCCTGGTGATAGGTCCTCAGGAAAACTTTGCTTGATCAGGATCTCTGAAGATTGACTGTTGCTAGGCCCTCAGGCTGATACCAGGTTAGCTCATAAAGAAATGTTATTTGTATGCCTTGGCAATTGGTTTGAGTCAATCCCTCAACCCTAGGGGCCTTTCCTACTACATAACAACCCTTTGTATTTTAGTATGTGGAATTCAGTGGGAGTCAGATTTCATTGCCTTGACCTTGTTGACCTAGTCTCAAAAGAGCTAAACAACTGGACTGTCACTGTCTTATGTTGGTTTACCTAACAAGTTCTTACTCCTCATTGATTACCAGCCCTCATAGAAAATCCATTCCTGGAGAGCTACCCATGTGGAGATGATTAGGTGGTAGCCTTTTGAATTTCAGAGAACCAAACATATATAACCTCCTGTGGAGGGCTATGAGCAGGATGTCTAAGAGTCATTAACACCTGAAGAGTCAACTTAAGTTGCTGCCCACTGCTGTCTGGTGTGCTGTAGGAAACTCTTAAAAAGAAAAAAGACTAAAACATTACCCTGCCAATAAAAACATATGTGAGCATCCAGGAGGGATCTAATAGCCAAAAAAGGTCAATTTGTTATTGTGAGCAATTGAGGGTGGAGTCTGAAATGGAGGCATTGGACAAAATAATGAAAAATGGGGGTAAATGAAAAAGGTTTTCTTTAAAGACAAGTCATCTTCCAATTTTCTGGGGGTCAGCACTAGGTCCATAACATGCAGGTCTAGGGAAGAATTAGTAGTAAATATCATAGGGACAGGGGAATTAATTGCCACTGCCAACAATGAATAGAGGTGGAGGCACAGGTACATGGTTGAGCACAGGGCTGAGCTCCTGGTGCAGCTGGGAGCAAGAGAAAAGAGTCTATATGACCAAGAGGATAGGGCTTGTGAGGAAAACTCCCATAGTGCTGACTGGCTAGTGCTTGAAGGAGTTCAATGAATTAAGAACAGCTACCAGGAAACCATCTAGAAAAGGAACTAGGCCCTCCAAGGATAGGCAGCTGTCTCCTGACATGGACAATATGTGGAGCCTTGAGGGGAAAGGTCAGACTATGTTTCTATGCATGGACTGGCACTTCGGAGTCCATTCCCTTCACAGGAACACCTAACCCAGTCTTGATATCAGGATGAGGAAATTGGACTTGCCAGGAGTGGATGCTGAGCTAATCCACCTTGGAACTTCTTGCCCTTTCTGGGGAAGGGATTGAGGGATGGTGAGAAGGGAGACTGAAGACTGACTGGGAGTGGTTGGGAGGGGGAAGGGAGGGAGAGCAAGGGAATACATAGAAAAAAAAGAACTTTATTTCTAAAAAATAAAAAAAAAATAAAAGGAAAAAAAGAAACCATGGAGGAATGCTGCTAACTGTGTGGCTTTCAGTGTAGTTGGCTTCTTTTCTACTCCAGGATCACTGGCCTAAAGATTATATTGCTGGGAACTTTTCTCTCCTTTATCAATTAACAAGGAAAATAACCCTTCATAGACATCTCCCCAGCCTAACACAATAAAATCAATTACTCAATTGACATTGTTTATTTTTCAGACCATTCAAGGATATGTACATTTGACAGATACTGATATCTAGAACATCATGTACATTAGAGTGTGCTTCAGATCTTCTCATTTTACCTTCCTAGTGTGTTTAATTGTCACTATACCCTATTTTCATTGTAGTATGGAAAAAAAGCATATTACTATATCAAGAATAAATACCACTAATTTTTATTTTATTCTATCTATTTATTTATAAAATAAAGCCTTTTTATTTATGTATCCCCTTGTCCCCCTTTTTCCCTCCTCTCAATCCCTCCCAGTCAGCCTTCAGCCTCTCCACAAAAGGCAAGAAGTCCCAAGGTGAGTCAGCTCAGCATGGCTCAGCCATTCCAGGCAAGTCCAATTTTCTTTTTTTTTTTTTTTGGTTTTTTT
>PVIH01021002.1:0-30856 GCA_004025045.1 Sigmodon hispidus | reverse complement strand
CTTCCCTCCACCCCTCCACCCTGCTCCCAGCCTCCTGGGTTCCCTCCACCCCTCCACCCTGCTCCCAGCCTCCTGGGTTCCCTCCACCCTTCTACCCTGCTCCTAGCCTCCTGGAAGCCAGGTATACTTTGCTCAAGGTTGTGTCTTTTCATATCACTCAAGAAAAATCAGAATAGCACTGGAGAAACATTGGCTTAATCCCCAGGTTCCTCCCTTTTCAGCCATGTAACCCTGAACATGTTGTTTAACCTCTGTGAGCCTGTGTGTCTTTCTCACAGAACAGGGTAAGACAACACCTGGTTTTGAACATTGCTTTGAGGATTTAAAATGGCGATCTGTATGCAACACAGACATTATTGGTCCCTTCTCTGCCCTCCATACCCAGTAACGGGTTCTCTGTTATTTTCTTAAGATGAAACGCTGGAAGCAGGATGTGATGTTCTCAGTTTATTCTTTAGGATCTTTAGATAGCAGAACCCCATGTTCCCATGGACAAGTTTCAGAAAACCCTCTTTCCCCTGGTTAATAAGATTAAATGTGTCGAAAGAGCACAAGCTCATCACGAAATACCCACACAATTTAGCCCCTCCCCACTCTGTCCTTGAGTCCCTAGGAACATGGTCATAGGTCCCCTAGAGACCTCCTGCTGGGCTTTGCCCCTCTCACCTGGTACCTACCACAGGGCTGAGAGCATGCAGGCCAGCTTCAGCCTCTAAATGGCATCCAAAGGATCTGCTAGAACTTCCTCAGCTCTGGGGAGCAGATTCAGCCTGGCAGCTCATTGGCTGGCTCCTGAATAATAATCCAAAGGTCAAGAGCTGGAATGTGACAGAGGAGAGAGCCTTTTTCCACTCAATTTGTGATCACCGTAGGATTGATTGATTAATGTGAAAGAGAAGCAGGCTCATGGAGAGACCACCACCTCTCTTCCCCTCTTTTCACACCACACCTCTCACTGGGCACACTTGGCCTTCCTGGGGTGCACCACACACCCTTGCTCATCTGCTACATGAGGGAGAGAACAGTGCAGCTCACTATTAGTTCGTGCACCCTGAATAACGGTCCAAGCTCTCTGAGGCGAAAGAAGACACTCAGGTTTGGTTTCCTCCTCCGTGTGTGTAAAAATGGATACTGGCAGCTCCAGCACTGACCCCCGTTCCTCCTTCTCACCATTAGGCCCCAGCTGAGCCATAGTGGGGAGGCAGCAACTGGGCCCTACACATCCTTTTCATCAATAGTGTGGCCATCCAGATGACAGGTTTAAGCAGGCCTAAGGAAGCGGCTGACAGAATACCAGGAGCTGTGTGTGGGGGCTTCTGAAGCATTAGATCTCAACCCCAGAGACACTGATGATCCTTGTTCTAATTCTGCTCCTGTGACAAACACTGTGAAAAAAAATCCTTGGGGAGGAAAGGGTTTATTTGGGTTATACATTCTAGTCACAGTCCATCACTGAGGGTAATGTAGGGCAGAAACCTGAGGCAAGAACTGGAGCAGAGGCCATGGACAACTCTGGCTTAATGGCTTGATCTCCAGGGCTTTCTCAGCTTCCTCTCAGGACCATCTTCTCAAGGGGGCTGAAGGGGACCCTGCAGGAGTCCAGTCAGGAAAGCAAACCCGTGAAGAGATGACAATAAAAACTCAGTTCAGACTGGACTAAACTTGGGGAATCTGATGCCTGATGGTTCACTGCCAGCATATTTATAACAATACAATTTGGGGGACGTTTCTAGGCAACAATCATTTCAATTCCAGCTGCATAATAAAGCTTAAGGTCTGACTAATTAGAAGCTCCTTTAAGAAGCCTGTGACCACAAGGGTGGTTGTATAGCTAACGGCCCAGGATCTGGTGTGGTCTCTGAGTTAGTGTAGAGGTCAGAAGATCATAAAGTGCATGAACATTACCCCCCACCCCATGAAGGATGGGTTCTACCAACTGGGAGCTAGCGAGGGGGAGTCTGGAATAAATGTCCTGGGGGATTTTGGTGAGGTCTGCCTCTATAGCAAAAACTGGGTGAGGTCTGCTGTAGGGAGCTGCTTTGTAACATGCCCTAAAGGTGGTGCTGGTTTCCGCCTTCCACCTTTCTCTATGGTGAGTGCTCTTGGGAGTAAACAACTCCTTATTGGCTGTAGGCGAGGACAGTGGATTGCTTCTGGCGCCTCGGGACCTATGGGCAATGTCTACGTGGCTTACCGGGATTGGAAGCCCAGAGGGTATTTAGCCACAAGCGGACTTCCCCCCGGGGTTGTTCGTGAGAGAGTGGTCGTTACTCATACATCTGAGAGTGAGAGTGAGAGTGAGTGAGTGAGAGACAAGAAGATAATTAAAGGCCCGAATAAACTGCAAAGAGAAGGATGCGGTGTTGCGTGTTCCTTGCAGGACAAGGTGGTGTGTGACAGTCTGCAGCTACAGATAGCAAAAAAGTTACCAAGTCATTAACAATACCCACTCCCAGTGTTTAACATTCTTGTTTTGTCTAATATCTGTGGATGTGAGGACCTTTGTGCCCCAAACAGGTGGCTGTCTTAGTCAGTGTTCTATCACTGTGAAAAGACACCATGACCAGGGCAACTTATAAAATGAAAGCATTTAATTGGGGTTTACACTTCGTTTCAGAGGTTTAGTCCATTATCCTCAAGACAGGAAGCATGGCGGCACAGACAGACATGGCGGCTGAGTGTTACACATCTTGATCCGAAGAGGGCAGGAAAAGAGATACACTGGACCTGGCTGCATCTGAAACCTCAAAGCCCAGCCCCAGGGACACACTGCTCCAACAAGGCCACACCTTCTGATCCTCTCAAACATGCCCCTTCCTAAGATTCAAATATATGTGCCTATGGGGGTTCATTGCTCTTTTAAGGAAACAACTGATGAGATCTATGGCATCTGTCTTAGCTAGGGCTACTTGTGTATGAAGAGACACCAGGATAAGGACAGCTCACAGAGTGAAGTGTTTATCTGGGAACTTGCTTACGGCTGTGGAGGTCCATGGTCATCATGGTGGGAAGTAGACAGATATGGTTCTAGCAACAGCTGACAGAGAGCTTTACATCCACGAGGGCAGGAACCCATACAAGGAGTTAATTATCACTACTGATCATTAACCAACCTTAATAGTTGGGCTGTTGTGTATTTCCAAACTTCAGCTATGTGTCCTTATGGACATTAGATTGTTCTCTGTAGTTTTTTCATCTTAAAGTTATTGTCAAAACATCTGATCTAACCTGAAGTTATTATAAGTTTTTGTTTCGGCCAAATCATGTGCACTGAGACCTGTAACTGTATCTTTTTAGCATTAAGAAAATTAGGCCCAGCCTGGTTTCCAGAGAATTCAATTGTTCTCCTAATCATTGACCTTAGATATGATCTAAGGTAGGTCCTTGGATGGGACTCCTGGGCCTTAGCTGTGAAGCATATCATGGTATATATTTTATTCATCAAGGCTCTGTGTATGCTAATGTTATTATTATTAATTTGTTACTATTATTAATTAGATTGTATAGCTTGGGGAAGAAGTCATCTTCATGATAATTCGAAGGTAAAAATGCCCAGAAGAATGGGATGTTTCCATGAGATAAACACAATACCTTGTAGGCAGTGGGGAATGTTCCCACACCCAATTCAACTGTGTCAGATATCAGAGAAAGATAACAGCAGCAAGCATGCCGGGACAGCAGAAGCATAAGATTCCAGGGTGTGTGGTCTCAGGGGGCCTTGCCTAACTGAGATTATTCATCAGGGGCTTTCCTCCTGGTGGGCTGACACCCTGAACCTCAATCAACACCTGCTGCTCCTCTGGCAGGTCATTGGCACAGCACACAGAGAGACTGGGCCTGTCCTGAGCTTCTGGAACCCAGCCACAGTGACACACCTCCTTCAACAAAGCCATACTTACTCCAACCAGGTCACACACACATCCCAATCATTCTCAGGTTCACTCCCTGGTGACGAAGCAAATGTCTGAGCCCATTGGACCATTCTCATTCAGACCTCCACAGTATCTTTTCTTACTGCTATTAGACATTGCTATTTTATTTTTAGTGTCTCTTTAACCACTGAATCACTACACCAAGGAGAACCTTCTTGAAAGGGACAGCATCGAACCTTCAAAGACCTTGCCCATGCAGTAAAAAGTATTACTTCATATAGCACTAACACGCAAGTATATTACAGATTTATGGAAACATCTAGAACAGGAAAAACATCATTAAGAGGACACTATTGGAGGCACCTGCTTGGATAGAAATAAACCTTCCAGGATCTTAAGCTTAGCTGTTCTTCCAGAGGACAGGAGTTCAATTCCTTAAACCTTTCTCTTATGTGGCTCACAACAGCCTATAACTCAAGCTTCAAGGGATTGCATTCACACATGCATGTACACACACACACACACACACACACACACACACACATACACGAGATCAATGGGGAATTACAGAGCACTACAGCAGCATCTGTGGAACATTCTGATGACTGAGGTGAAAGGTTTCAAAGATAACAGGGAGCATTACATAATACAGTCAAAGAGAAGCTCTTGACCTTGGAGGGGGTATAATAGCAGCTAAGGCATCAGTAGTCACAATGGCACAGCTCCAGCTCAAAATGGCTGTCACGGGGCAGGCAGGTGGCCTGGCAGAGGCCTTCACTGTACAGGGCTGTGTTGCAAGCGTGGCTCTAGCAGGGTTGTGGTACTTCTTGCTTTAGGGCACACAACCTTGACACATTTCCCTTATAATCAACCAAATTTCTTTATTGGTTAAAAATTAACTTAAGTGATTCTGGCTTAATTTTTGACAACATGAACAGAAGAGCTGGAGTTTCCTAGCACGGTTCAGCAGAGTAAGAACATTCATAATGCTGGGATGGGACCTGGCTACCATGCCTATCTTCTCAGCCCTCAGTTTGCAAGTTTCCAGACCCCTAGGAAAACCCAGGACTCACATCCAGGACCATTACATAAAACCTTTCTGGAAGAAACTAACAGACCAGGTTTCTCTCTGGGCAGGAGGGAAATCCTTCTGAGGTTATAGTGGTATGGGCGTGAAGACAAGTGTGGATGTGGGAAGAAATAGGGAACTCCAGAACCACTCTGGGGAATTTGGAATTTCTAAGCACAGCAAAGAATGTGTAGCAGACTTTGAGCTGAGGGTGGCTTAGGGATAAGACTCCTCTGAGTGCTAAGGTTCACATTTATTGTAACGAGAGCTAGCCTAACTTCAGCCAGATTCCACATCTCTGGTGAAGTTGTTGGTTTGCCTGTGCTAAATTTCTGGGTTTGTTTTCTACATACTGAATTTTCCAAATGTCTACAATCTAAAAGTTTAATTTTTTTTTTGTGGACATTTGACACTCCCCTTCTGCCCCCAGTCCCTGGTCCTTTTACCCCCTCAGAAATGTGAAACCATTGCAAAGGCTGAGTATTGATTGGGCAATAAAGGAGACTTGTATTCTTGGCCAATAGTAGAAGTAGGGTAAATTCTCTATCCACTGTCGATCTGGAGATAAGGGTTATGCAGAGTGAGGATGAATTGCCTAATAAAGAGGTGGACATCCTTGTCCTCTCTGGGAAAGGGCAGAGGCTTTGCAGGAATTTGCATCTCATTCCCTTCTGCTTCTTGTATAGATCTTTCCATCATCATGATGGCAATGTCAACTGTCTTGAGGATGCATGGTGGACCATTACAATGCAGGTTACAAGGAACTTGGAGACTGGTGAGCATGACTGTCTTCTTTAGATTCAGGGAGTCTTAGCCAGCCCACCAAAGCTAATTACACCTGAGTAAGGTGACAGAATGAATAATCCAGGACCTTAAACTATCTCAGCTAGTTTTACTCTCCTATAATAAACAAATTTCTCTGGAAATGAATCTGCAGATTTATAAAATATACTAACCAAGCTCAATGTTTCAGCCCAGAAGAGAAAGTTTCATTCATAGTCTCAGTGTCAGGCTTGTGTAACAGGTTAGAACTGGAATGTTCCTGTATTGAAGCTTTGTCACCAGTTGGGGACACTGTTGGGAGGTTGTAGTTTTTTTTAGGAGGCGGGAGACAGTCATTGGAGGTGGATCCTAGAGAACTATACTAGATCTCTAATCTCTTCCTTCTGTTTTCTACTTTCTGGTAACCCATAGGTCAGTTTTATACTTCCACTACGTTAGTATTATTATGAATGCAAAAACTACCCTCTGATTGGATTTAAGACATACTATAACCCGGATACCACACCATGACAGTCTCCCTACCACAGCCAAATTGATAGGGCAAGTAACCACGGGCTGACATCTCTGGAAATATGAGCTAGGTTAAAACTTTCCCCTTGAGCTGCCCCTGCCTATCACCAGCTGCAACACTCCGGAGAACAGGCCCTGCACCTCACCTGAGCAGCGCAATAGCCCCAACCATTGGCAGAGGCGTGGATGAGCCAGCCCTGATATTGTGAGTATGGAAGAGCTGTTCCCATTACTCACCTGTCATGTGGTGGCATGGGTGGCAGAGTGATCCCCCCCATCAACACCTGAGACAAGTGGGAGAGCTGGTCCTGAGGTCAAAAGGTCAAGGAAGCTAGTCCTGCCTCTCATTTGCTGCAGTCCTTGGGAGAGTGGCCTCTACACCATACCTGGGAAACACAGTAGAGCTGGCCCGAAGGACAAAGCAGGAGAACTGGCCCCCACTCACCACTGCAAAGGGTCAACTTGCCAATGCAATGAAGGAGAGAGCTCATTCTGGTGGTGAGGCTAAGGGAGAGCTGGTGAGCTGGCAACCCTGCTACTACCCAGGCCCAGAACCAGGGTGAGGAGTTGGCCCACCCCATCCGTGATCTGCTGGAGCACATGAAGGAACTGGTCTTTCAAATCCAAAGCTGCAGGATTACCGTAATACAGGAACACATCAGGATAACCAAAAGGAGTCCCAGTGAGGGAGGGCTCAGTATCAATAGTAGCAGAGACCAGAGCCTCAAATCAGACCAATGACTTTTTGCCTCGCACTCTTGCAAGTACAGATAGACAAGCAAAGGGTTCACTGTGTGACTCACTGCGTCACACCACAGCTTCCACTACAAGACTGCCCACGCCCCTTTTTTCTTAACTTTTATCTGGGGTGGCAGTTGCAAGGACAGCGGGCAGAAACCCAAGAATGAAAAGCAAATGAGATTAAGATAAAAAGACAGTTAAAAAACTTTTCTCACAAGCTGATAGAAAGGGTATTTTGTCACACAAATAGATGCTGAGGAATGAATGTGTTTCTGAAGTCCTAGATGTCTAGCAAAGAATTCTAAAACCATGGATCTGAGAATCAGGGTAAGTACATGAGAAAAAGAAAGAAGTGAATGTCTCAAATATTTCTTTTAAAGGTGAAGTGGGAACATTTGTCCACTCTCTCTTTTCTTAGGACATTGTCTTCATTTTTGTAAAGACGCTTTTATTAGTGGCAGTTAGTACACATCAGTAAATATTGATCCCCAAAGAAGAGCTCAGTTACCCCTCAGATTCCTGGCCCATTGATCTCCGAATGAAACTGAAGCACCTGAAGACTGGAATGATCCCCTGAATTGTACTTAATGGCTGTGAGCCACCATGTGGGTGCTGGGAATTGAACTCAGGACCTCTGAAAGACCAGCCAGTGCTCTTAACCTCTGAGCCATCTCTCCATCCCATTTCTCCGTGGATCTGGAGCTGCTCCTAGAAGACCTGATATTACCATATAAGGAGAGTAGAAGACTTAAGGAGGCAGGTCCAATACCTCCCCAACACAGGGAAGTCTTGAGAGGCCTACAGTTAAATACAAAGCTGATCTAGACACAAAGAGGCAACAAGTTACTGGTTTGGACAGTGGGATAGACGGAAACAGATATGGATGGCTGAGTTCTCAGACAAGCACAGGGAGGCTGGCCTGAAGAAGGGGGATAGATCTCAACTGGGGGTTTGTTGTGAGGCAATGAAAGGCAGTGAACTGTGTGGGAGACACAGAGTGGGTCCGTAGTCCCAGGTGATGGATTACTTTTCCCTGGAACCACTCCACATAGCTAAGGGACTTCAGGAAGATCAATAAGCCCATGACAGACCAGTAGACAGGGTGACAGTCACCCATCAAATCCCTTAGGATGAAATGACAGGCTGAACAGGCAGCCCTGCTGTTTCCTGAATGTCACAATGAGGGAAACCTGAACAACTGTGTCCAGCAGGACCTTCTGGGTTGGTGAAATGCAATGAGAGACTCCAGACACCTAATGGCACTATGGTGGCAGAGATGAAATAGTATGCATTAGCCTGGAGTCACATCCTCCTGAGCAGTGCTGGGGACTTGTAGGATGGAATGATCAGGCCTGGGGCACCTACATTTCTTGAGCCCCCAGTCCTTGGGATATATGATGCATCCCACTTTACTTGCAAGAAGTGGTAGCAGTGAAATGCCTCTCCAGTCCCACTTCCTCTTTCTGGACCCACAAACGGCCTGCAGAGCCTATGCTGGTCCATAGGCTGAGACTAGCCAGAACTATAGGGCTACCCCACTGCATCCCCGGCCACTGCTGCCTCTCTGTAGGAAGTTACTTTAAAGGAAATAGAGCATACCATTGCCTAACCATCAAACAGACAGGAACACAAAGAAAATGACATTGTGTACTGTATACATAATAAATAGTTTAAAAAAAAAACAAAAAAAAACAAGGGATAGCTTTTAGGGCTGGAGAGATGGCTTAGTGGTTAAGAGCACTGACTGCTCTTCTGGAGGACCTGAGTTTGATTCTCAGCATCCACATGGCAGCTAAAACTGTGTTTAATTCCAAGATCTAACACCTTTGCACAGTTGTACATGCAGGCAAAACACCAGTTTACATTAAATAAATAAATAAATAAATAAATAAATAAATAAATAAATAAAAAGTTAAAACACTAAAAAATAAAAACCAATAACTTACCAAGCAATAGAAAACATTTAACTGGGGGCTTACAGTTTCTGAGGTTTGATCCATTATTATCACGGTGGGACATGGCAGTGTGCAGGAAGACATGATGCTGGAGTTGAGAGTTCTACATAAGTATCCACAGGCAACAGGAAGTAAGCTGTGGTGTTGGACATAGCTTGAGCATAAAAAACCTCAAAGCTCCTCCATAGTAACACACTCCTTCCCACAAGGCCATACCTCCTAACAATGCCACTCTACATGAGCTTATGGGGGTCAATTATATACATGCTACCACAGAGAAGACTAGAAGACTATACCAGATCCAGTATGGATCCATGAGGAAAAAATGAAGGGCTGAGAAGCTGGAGAAAGAGCACAGCCGATAAGAGGACACAGGTCCAATCCCTAGCCTCCACATGGTGGTTTACCACTCGTCCCCTTTCCCTAAACTTCTTCCCATCAGATCCTGGGAATCGTTTCTGGCCAAGGGATAACAGCACCTCAGCCCCTTCTCCTTTTAGTGTCTATCCAGGCAGGAGGTGGGAGAAGCTGCTGAGGTAAATGTCTTTCTCCAACCAGATCAGGGTTGGTCTGTCCTCAGTGGGACTGCGAGCTGAGGCCTAGGCTTCCTGATGTACAGAATGGTCACATTGTGGATGGAAACATGACCTTCACAGAGGCCTCTCATTTGAGACAAATGTTTGCCCTAGGACCACATCATTCTGGGTCAGCCTTCTTCATAGCCCTCTTTATCTCTCCGCCTTCTGTTCTTGTTTGTACAGGTCAAAGCAGCAACTCCCAGTGGCTCTGGACACTCCAACTTAATCCCTTACATTTTTCGTTGTGAGCCTAGCCTTTAATGGCTAAGTTATGTCTCCAGCTCCAACCTAATCCCTAAGAGTATGGCACCCACAATTTTTGTCTCCCTAATTTCATTTATCCTATGTATAAGTTTAGATTTTTCTTTTCTTATTTACTGAGATAAAAATCTATAAAGTATAAATTATTATTTTCACAAGGTAAAACTTTGTAACTTTTTGTGTGATAATGCTCTTCTACACTATGAAATTTGTCACTCGAATTGGTTTAATAAAATGCTGACTGGCCAGTAGCCAGGCAGGAAGTATAGGTGGGGTGACCAGATGAGAATTATGGGAAGGAGAAGGGCAAAGCTGAGGAGTTTCCAGCCAGATGAAAAGGGAGATGAATGTACCATGCTAATAAATGTACCACCATGTGGTTGAGCATAAATAAGAAATATGGCTTAACTTAAAATGTTAGAAGTAGTTAGTAATAAGCCTGAGCTATTGGCCAAGCATTTATAAGTAATATAGGCCTCTGAGTAAATTATTTGGGAAGTGGCTGCCAGTTATTTGGAAGCAAGTAAATGGGAGAGAAGCATCCGCCTACACACTGATAATGCTTTGGCAGCTGATATCGCGGAATAAACCTGCCACCAATTGATATGTTTTATATAAGATTTATTTTGTTAGAATCGCGAGCTAAAGAAAGTTTTAGCAACGTGTCGAAGCCACTGTTGTACCGAGCCGCCACGCGGACTGGCCCGGAAGTCCCGCCCCGCTTCTGCCGCCGCCGCTTCTGCCGCCGCCGCTTCTGCCGCCGCCGCTGCCGCCGTCGCCGCTGCCGCTGTCGCCGCGCGCGCTGGGCTGGAAGGGCCGCCAAAATTTTTATTTATTGTTTTAAATTTTTGATTTAATTTTTTAAAATTTTTATTAATGTGAGCTTTAAGTTTTTTTGTGATTAAAGTAGACTTTTTTTATGGATATAATGAGTTTTTGGAATGTCTTAATATGTTTATTTATGTTAGACAGCTTAGTTTTGTATTTTTTAAGTTGAAATCTTTTAAAATAATTTGGTAAGAAATATATGATCATAAAGAAAAGTAAAAGGATTTTTGGATGGAGATAACTTTTAAATGTGTAATCTTGGAAATAATCTTTTATTATCATTGTGAAAAAGTGAGTAAAATTGTGAACATTTATTTGATCAGACATTTTAGAAGAAAGAAAAAAAAATTTTGCCTTATTTAGATGTAATGAGGACTTACGGTCAGCAGGTGTCATAGTGTAGCAGCAATGGTGCTTGAACTGGGGTGGTAAGCCCAGAGGTTCTCTGCCAAATGTCTCTATAAATCTTATTAGGCGTGCGCTCGCAGAACTGGGTCTCAGTAACTCTCCCACACACAGATTCCCTCCTGGCTGTTGTGTCGAACACTGTGTAGGCAGATGGGATTTGAAGCATGCAGCGGGCACAAAATTTGGCGGGGCTTTACCGCGCGCGCGGGCGTGGAATTTAGGGGGTTCGGGGAATTTACCCCACGTTGGGCGCCAAATATCGCGGAATAAACCCGCCACCAATTGATATGTTTTATATAAGATTTATTTTGTTAGAATCGCGAGCGAAAGAAAGTTTTAGCAACGTGCCGAAGCCACTGTCGTACCGAGCTGCCGCGGGAATGGCCCAGAAGTCCTGCCCCGCTTCCGCCGTCACGGCTTCCGCTGCCGCCGTCGCCGCTGCCACTGTCGCCGCGCGTGCTGGGCTGGAAGGGCCGCGGGATTCCCGCTACAAGCTGACATTTCTGAAGACCTAAAAATTCTCATCAAATGAGTGGTTTTCTATTTGGTTGATATTTTGGGATTATATGACCTTGTCTCTACTGTGTACAGCCCTTCCATTGATGTGTCTGATTCACCACTTATGCTTGGCTGTCCTGAAACTGGATCTATAGACCAAACTGAACTTGAATGCAGACATATGCTTGTTTCTGTCTCTTAAGTGCTTAGATTAAAGCTGTACCTATCACACCAAGCTTTAAGACTTTCTTTCATTCCTTTTCACAAGTTGGAAATTTAGCTGAGTGGGATCTTACCCTGATGTCACCACTCCCTTTATTTTATTTCTTAATCTCTTTACCTCCTTGAGCAGTGGATTTACTCCATTCTACTTCCTGGTGCCCCTTTCCTCTCAATCTGTACATTTTGCATTTTCTCTTGCTCAGCTTTCTCCTTCTCATTATAGATCTATATGAGAGTGAGCACTGATAACCACACAGAAGAGTCATTACTAGGCTGTTTTGATATATCCTCTGCCAACAGAATCTCTTCCCTTGAGCCTCAGTCAGACTCTTCAGACAAAGGCAAAAAGCAGTTACAGTCTTCAGCAACATATGACAAGAAAAATCTCTAAGCAGCATACTAAAATTCTTCTCCTCTGAAACCTCCAGAGCCAGAGAACCCCACAATTCCAATTATCCTCAGTACTTCTGTCTTCCATATTTCCACTAGGATGGTTCATTAAGCCATGCTTAAATCATTCCACTGCTTTCCTAATCCAAAATCCTCAAATCCACATTTCCTCAAACATAAACATGGTCAGGCCTATCACAGCAATACTTCAGTCCCTGCTACCAACTTCTGTCTTAATTAGGATTTTATTGCTGTGAAAACATACCTTGACCACAGCAACTTTTAGAAAGGAAAACATTTCATTGGAGCTGACTTACAGTTTGGAGGGGTAATTTGTTATCATCATGGTGGGATACATGGCATTCTACAGGCAGACATGGTGCTAATGAAGAAGCTAAGCAGTCTACATGTTGATCTGCAGGTAGCATAAGACTATGGACCACACTGGGCATTGCTTGAGTATATGAGACCTCAAAGCCTGCCCCCATAGTGACATGCTTCCTCCAACAAGGCAATGCCTAATCCAACAAGCTTACAACCCCTAATAGTGCCAGTCCCTAAGGACCATGCATTCAAACACATGAGTCTATGGGTGCCATACCTATTCAAAGCACCACAAACCCCTATCCCTTTTATAGTACATATCTGAAAATATAGCAGAATAGAAAGTATCCACAAAAGTGAAGTCATTAACAAATTATAGTGGTATTGGAATTTATTGCATCATTTAGTGCAAGATATATGTTCATCTCAGTGGAGGTGTGGGTCTTAGGTTGCTACATATATTGTTAGGAGAGTGCATACATTCATAGTACATGCAGGTGAGGGTCCCAAGTTCATTGATAAAACTAAAATGTATGTATGTATGTATGTATGTATGTATGTATGTATGTATATATGTATGTATATAAGCATATATGTCCAAACCAAGTGGAGTCCTAGGTTGCGGAACTGTTCCGTATGCTTACCTGTTTCAATAAAAATGACCATGAAAAAAGTTGTCATGATTATCTTAGTGTTGAATGCCCCAGCAGTAGGACTATGTTTTCCAGAGACCTAAGAACAAGTTAATTTAGTCAAATCCTTAGAAGGGGTGTCGGGATTCAGTAGCTTTGCTGAGATGCTGCTATGACATGACCTTTACATGATAGGAGAAGTTTTGGTAGATCTGAGTGATTTAAACTGGCATGTAAATGAACTGATAAATAAATTTAAAAAGTGATCAGGGAAAATAAAATTAGATTAAACAATCTGTCTTGGTCAGTTTAATATAAATATGGAAGTGCTTGTGTTAAGTTGGCATGTGTAAGGAAAGGTTTTCCAAAAAAGAAGCTATATTTGTGAGCTTCTGGAAGAGCTTCAAGCTGGAGCCTGGCAAACAGCTCAAGCCACCTGTGCTGAGTTTAATAAGGATGAAGAGATAAAAGGTGGGCCCAGAGAGCATTTCAAGATGGGGCAAATGTCTCATGGAGAACGGTTGTGAGTTGTAGAGGTACTGTCTCTCTCACACACAATTTCTAGTGCTACACACAACACTACTCTTTTAAGGAAACCATTGTTTAAAAGCGATGGGATCTTTTCACGTTGTGTTAAACCATATGAAATGTTTGAATACCAGCTTAGCTGCTGGCTGGTCAGAACAGCTGGAGCTTTCTTGGCAGGGCTGTCAGTGAGCATTCAGAGATCTCACACACCTGCTGCAAACAAAGCTTCACTATATACTTCTAACATTTGAGTGTCTACGAAGAACAAGAAAAAGAGAAGTAAAGTTATTTCAATGAAGGTACCTGTTGGGGGGGAAAGTCACTCCCGGGGGCACAAGTTTGTTACATAAAGACCCTAGTGTGAGGACTAAGTTATCTGCCTATAAATGGTTGACCAGGGAAGTCTCTCAACCCCTATGGAAAACAGGCTACCAGGAGCTGGAGAGATAGCTCATGGGGTAAGAAGACTTGTTCTTTCAGAGGACCCAGGTTTGCTATATAGCACCCATGTGACTGCTCATTACTTTTGATTCTAGAAACCAGGCACGCATGTGATTCACATACATACATGAAGTCAAAACACTCAAACACATAAGGATAATCTAAGGATTTTTTTAAAGATAGACTACTGTCATTGTTGTCTGGTTGCATGCTGAAAGTAGATGGTAAGCCACCACTGCTGGGTACACTGCAAGCTTCTATTACAGAACATAGGAGAATCAGTCAGGATCTCAGTTGAAAACTTTCCCTTTCTAGATTTCATTTCCAGAGCCAAACTGCTACACAGGCAGCAGGATGATCGTTGTTACCAATAATTCTATTATCAGCATTTAGAAAAGATACAATTGATTGTAATGAGTCTTTCTCTGTTTCACCAGCCAGCTTCCAAATAATGACGTGAAGACATTGTTAATTATTAAACTCTGGCCTATATGTTAGGCTTGTTTTTAACTAGCTCTTATAACTTAAATAAACCCATTTTTATTAATCTATATTCTGTCATGTACTGCCCATCCTGCTTCTCTTATGTCTCCTGGTGTCTCCTGAACATTTAGATTTCTTCTCTTCTATTCTCTCCTTGGAAATCCTGCCTATACCTCCTACCTAGCTATTGGTCATTGAGCATTTTATTACACCAAGAACAACAATATACTTTCACATAGTGTACAAATATCCCACCACATTTTCCCCCTTTTGTCTAAATAAAAAGGAAAGGTTTTTCATTCCAAAATTTGGAGATATTACTCTATTATTTACCTTATCTTAATGCATCCAAAGTTTTATACCTAAACCATTTTTATCATATGTTGAATTGCCATCCAAAAGCATCTTTTTAGACCTTAAAACATCTTAGAAAACAACTTAAGCTTTTATGGTTTTTTAACCTTATAAGCTTACATCCCTTATGTAGTCTCTGGAACTCACTCTGTAGATCAAGCTGGCCTCAAATTTAGATACTTGCCTCACTCTGCCTTCTGAGTGCTTGGATTACTAAGTGAGCCGTCATTGCCCCACCCCCATTTTGAATTTGGTAACAAGGAAAACTGTAAAACTATAAATATCTAGTCTTTAACCCCATCAAAGAATGGAGGAGGATAAAATATTACCATAGTGAACAAGAAGAGCAAACAACTTCCAAAACTATGGAAATGACAAAGACAGCTAGCTGCCTGGACAGTCAGCCCAAGGGTTCTCTGCAACACTGGGACATCCATTTTTGGCTTACAGGCCTATGATGCCTGGCAGACTTTATTGTGATGCTTAAAATTTTGAAGGACTGTCCTACCTTGTCTTGGCAAAGTTCAGCAGTTACCTTCTTTTGTGTCCTGTTTAACCAATCTGGACAGTAGACCATGAGGAGTTGAGGCAAGGGCAGGATCTTGCCCAGTAGCTAACTTTGCCACAAAGAAAGCAAACTGCATATGGAGGTTCTTCAATGCCCATCATCCTTTTGGAAAATAAATTGGTGTTTCCAGAAGGAGATGTGCCTCACGATCATGTAAAGCTTTATGTTATTAAAATGTTTTAAATGCTATAATCTATAGGTCTTTGAAGTGCTTGAAGACCATCTATCTAAAATATATCTCTGTATGACATTGAAAACATACTTAAATGTGACTATAAGTTTGATTGTTATTGATGACTAAATACTAACCTGTCATTATTATTATTACTATCATTCTGAATAGCTTTTGTAAAGGAATTTAACCCACCCTACTTTTATATTAAGGTAATGTTTATTACTCCAAAGCCACTTACAGTACAAAGGGTGTTCAGAGGGGAAAAAGGGTAAAAGCAGCACGCAGGAGAGGTCCAAACTGAGCGGTCCTTCCTAACCATGCCACTGGTCCAGTAAGGGACCCCGCTCTCCTTTTCTCTGGGGCTCTTTTCAGCTGACCATGCCTTGCTCCCACCTGCTTTCTTGATATCATCAAAGCTTACCTGGGTAGCTTCAGGTTTCCTGCTACATCTCCACATTTTGTCTAAATAAGAAAGTTCTAAACTAAATATAAAACTATAAACTATGAGGATCATCATAAGGTTGTGTCTGGGTAAGAGAAAGGCACTAACATAAGCGAGGTCCAACTACCACTAACAAACAACAAATACAAAGTGCATGTTAATGTCTAGAATGTTGATACAAGGCAATGCACAGGGATTGCTTCCATGCTGTTTATCTCAAACAATAAAGTTCTAATACCTGAGTGTCTTTGCTGAGATGGGAAGTAATAACAACCTCAACTATCCAGTCTTCAACACCATCAAGGCCTGAGAAGAAAAATATATTACCTGAAGTCAGAAGCATGAGGAGGTAACTCCCAAAATTTAGGAGAGGACAATGAGAGTTAACTACCTGGACAGTCATCCACCACTTCTCTGTATAGCAGGAGCATCCACCCTTTTGGCTACTGGACTAAGATGTCTGACAAGTCTCTACAGAAGCAGGGTATTTTGGGGTAAGACCATCTTATCCTGTCTAGGCAGGCTTCCGCAGTCTCTATCCTTCATCCTGCTCATCCATATTGGACAGAGAACACGATGACAGCAGTCAGGGCAAGTGACATCCTTTGCCCCTCAGGCCATTAATCACCAAACAAGACAATCTCTTTGCAAGATGTCTGTGATGCTCAACACCACCTTGGGAAACGAACGGTGATGCCAGAAGTTGTCATGGCTCTCAAGGCCAAATTCTAGATAACAAAATCTTGAATGCCATATTCTATCGGTCTATGAAGTGGTTGAAGATGCCTATCTATCTGGTATATTCTAACATGTTTCTGAAAAGTTTGAGTATCCTGACTGTTAGGTGGCAAATCTGAGTGGCTGTACTCTGCAATCCCAGTCAACCAAGAAAGTACACCTTACAATGTAAGAATAGACATTCCAAGAATGAGTGTACAACTCCTCCATAATAATTTCAAGTATAACAATCTTATGAATATTGACCAAGATACACATTTCATATCAAATGACAATATCCTAACTATATATCATTGTGCAAAATATCTAAACAGTTATATAAAACAATTTGTGTATATATTACTACAAATGTTATGACTAGCATAAATAATTAGAGGTAGAAATTGCATTATGGAAATGACAATGTACTTAATACACATTAATGTGCAAAATGTTTTAAACAAAGGTAGACACATGTGCAAAATTAGGCAATTATACACTCAACTTTGTATCAATATACATCATATCCCAATCAAACATATAGATTAATTTCCCATTTGTATCAATATACAAACATCTGTACCATGGTGATTCATTTGTCATTCATTCTTTAGTTAACAGTTGTTTGCAGGTATAATGATCTCCTATTTTCTTTCCTTCTTCCTTCCTTTCTTTTCTTTTTTTGGAAATTCTTATATTTATAATGATTCCCTTTTCTTTCCTTCTTTCTTTTTTTTTTTTTTTGGAAGTTCCTACATTTATAATATCATTCTATCCTCTACCCAAGATTAACTCATAACCATCGTATCAAAATGATAATTGACCATAACCCTCCCTTGGATGACCAACTTGTATCGGGAAAGGGATGTAGTTCTTTCATTAAGTTGCTTCATGCTGGCCTGTGGGCGACAGTATCTCTGTGGGGTCCTGTAAGACTAAAACAATGGTTAAGTCCTAATGAAGTAACTATAAACATATATAATCATTCTCATCATACTGAGTAAGTCCATCTGAAATTCTTGTTAAAGATATGATATGAAACTATCTTACAACTGTCCTTAATGGTATATACATCAAAAGTGATCACTGAGTGACATACAGGAGGTTCCTTCTTTCCACAGATGGCATCCCAACGTGGACTGAACGCCCCTATAAAGTCTGTGAAAGTTTTAAAAACTTAAAAAGCGTTCTAGATCACTGAAACACAGCCAAAAGTGGCTTTCTGAATTGCATATTTGAATTGATTTATGGTACAGAGACAGCGTGGTGTTCAGGCTGGAATTTAAAAATGGCATGTCCAAGGCACACAGCTTAAACTCATAAGTTTCACAGAAGGCTTGGCATGAGTGTGATTGATTTAAGGTTTCTGCTTATACTGAACAGAAAGGAAACAGAGTCAAAACAGTTTTTCTTATAGCAGCATTTCCTGGTCTGCTCTGGTTGCTGGCAGCTAGATAGATGCAGCGGGTTCCTCTGCCATATTGAAAAGCTGCCAAAAGGGGTGCAGTCAGCAATTAAAGTGATGCGGACATTTTTAAAGCTCTTTGGGTTAGAAAATGATTAAGAATTCTCAATAAAACAGATTTAGACTCATAAAACCTCTAAACGGGGTACAATGTATGTAAAATACACATAGGCTTCAGAGAGAGAAAGAGAAAAAAAAAGGATAAAGAAAGCCCTTTAAGAAAGAGAAATAGGGGGCAGGAGAGATGGCTCAGTGGTTAAGACCACCATCTGCTCTTCCAGAGGACCCGAGTTCGATTCCCAGCACCCTCAAGGCAGCGAACAAATGTCTGTAGTTCCAGTTCCAGTCAAATACCAAGGCAATAAATAAATAAAAGTGTTTAAAAAAAAGAGAAAGAGGAAATAAAGATTTTTTAAAAAGCCACAAAAGATGGCAGATAAACAGAGAGTCAGGATTATGGTTAATGTGTTTTCTTTTAATTTTTTTAACTTTTAATGAGCTTACTACAGAAAGAAAATTGATTGCTAAGGCTGCTAAGTTAAACAAATATATATACTTTAAAGATATCTTGACTTTGAAATGTTTGTAAAAATTTGTTGCTTGGGAAAGAGTTTCTGTTTTTGTCTCCACAGAAGATCAAAACTGTGGATTGGTTCCAGGCAAATATGGTTTCATTTGCCAAGGCCACCTGAACATTCTCAGCTTCCAAGTGGCCAGTTGAGGTGATCCAGCCTCAAGACCCCATGAGATTCCCATCATCCTTGGATAGCAGGAAGTAGTAAAAGAAAGAAGCTACATCCAATTTCCCAAAAATATTGCTTATTAATGTTTGTTTTCATTATAAATGGTTAATGATCATAGTCAATATTTTTTTAAAAAAGGGGGGGAGGAGGATATCATATAGGAATGATTAGAAAAGATAAGTGGATTTTGGTTTGTTGATATAAAATTAAGGTCAATTTTGTTATGCTGTATGTATTTTTCTACTCTTGATTAAAATATGATGCTGATATAACTCATTTAAAATTGTAATGTGTAATTGAGAAGTGCAGATTAATAGTCATCTATGATAAGCAAACTTATAGTCATGTTAGTTAGGTTTTTGTAGGTATACAAAGATATATTTCAATTAGATAGTTAGTCTTCAAACACTTCAAAGACATGCAGAATATGGCATTTGAAATATTTTAAGAACTTAGACTTTTCTGGACAGTGTGATAGGTCTGCTCCTGGCAGCACCAATGTACTTCAGGAAGGTGATGGGCGTTGAAGAAACTTCATGTGGAATTTATTTTGTAGCAACAGTTAGCCACTTCACAAAACAACTGTTCTGGTATTGACTGCTTGATAGTATGCTGTATAAACTGGACATGCAGGTTCCATAGGAAAGTGACCACTGAATGTTGGCAGAACAAGCTGAGATGGTCCTTCAGGTTCCTGCTTTGCAGAAAAAATTGCCAGGCATCTTTCTGGACACAAGGAGAAGTGACTGACAGACTGTGTCAGATATCCTGCATCACTAAAAGGTATGCCAGAGACTTTGGGCCATAAAGGCTGAAGATGGTGCCCCAACATTACAAAGAAACTTTGGGTGACTGTCCATGCAGACAGGTGTCATCTCTGTCATTTTCTAGACTTTGGAAGTTGCTTGCACTTCCTGTTTATTTGCATATTAATATATCCTTCTGTGGTCTTTGATGTGGTTGAAGGTTTAATAATTATAAGTATAGTTCTTTTTAGTTTAAAAGGTATATTAGATATGAAACTTTAAACTCACAATGATAAGGTAGATAATGGAATGGTCTCTTTAATTTTGTGAATACAAATAGACTGGATATTGTGACTGTAATTCCTGCTTGAGAGCTGTTCTGTTGTAATTTTGCTATATGGAAATTGAAACCTTCCTGTTTAATTAGACAGAAAAGAGGAAATGTGGTGGAAATGTTCTCTGTATGATGTAAATAAAGTAACTGTTTTGGCCTATGTAGAACACCGTAGAAGTGGGTGGAGAATCAGAGGACAGGCAGATAGGAGAAGGGTGGAGTTAGTCTCCATCTGACCTCCAAAGAAGACAGACATGTAAGAAATACAGGTGAGTCATGGGCTGGGCCACATGGCGGGTAGATTAGTAGATTAATAGAAATGGGTTGATTTAAGATGAAAGAGCTAGCTAGTAATGTGCTTGAGACATGGGCCAAACAGTATGAAGTTAATATAAGTGTCTGACTCATTTCTTTGGGGGACAAAAGCCACTGCGGACCAGGTTCCAAACCTCCAGGCTCAAAAGGGCCCGGGAAACTTACTACAACAAGCTTTCATGAACTAAAACTTCACCTTACATTTTTAAAATGAGCTGTATAGGTACAGTACCCTAAACAAGACTATTAACATAAATACAGCATAACAAAAATAACCTCACATTTGTATCAATATACAAAAATCCATACCAATGTAAAATACTTGAGACTAGTTCTTGTTCAAAAGGAGACACAACAACCTACCCTTTTATCTCATAATTTCTATATTATACCCCCCCTTTCCCTTCAGAAAGAGGTCCCTAAATCTAATCTTTGTTCAGCTTTTTTCCTGACCATTATCAATATCAATTTGCAACCAAGCTCCCTAAACAATGACAAATATTTTTAACCCACCCAGTGGTCAAAAATTACCAACCCCACTTAGAGGGAATTTGGGAATTGTGCTCCCTAGACTACTTCCTGTTGTTTGGGGGTGATGGCATATTTAAGAGACCCTGAGGAAACTGGGATAATGATCAAGTACTGGAAGATCCAGCTGTTGTCAGATCTTGGTGTGATGGGAAAGTGCACGGCTTATCTGAGGTCCTGGATGGAGTAGTGTGTGAGGCAGGACCATCTCAGCTAGCAGCTTTGAAGTTGTTCTGGATGTAGAATTTCAAGAAAACTGTAAGAGAGGCATTCTGAAAAGCTGGCCTACTTGTCATTCTTGATTTTTTTCCCCTGGAAACATAAACTTTGAAAGGTAAAATATATCTACATTAACACAAGTATGAAATGTGTGTGTGCATAAGTTAGCTAAAGGTGATTTTTTTGTGCTATGTTTGAGCAGGTAAAAGGCATCTGTTAACTTTATAAGTTTGTTTAGACTGTAAAACCAAACCTATGTCTATGCCACATGAAAGGATGGTATGTAACAATAAGTCATGAGGAGTCTGTAGCCAGTAAGATTTGTCATGTTTCATCCAGTCCCAGAGCTGTTCCCATAGTAAAGGGATAAGCATATACACCACCTGTTCTATAGTCTTTCTTGGTTTCTTTGTTCATGTCTGTAGTCAAGATTTTCAGAAGGACTCCCCCAGTCAATTCTGATCTTCATTAATTTTGAAGAGAACCTTAACTTTTTTGTTTCCATGGAAATAAAAGCATAACTTCTCCTCTCCACCAATGCAACATACTTTCTGGCTACCATTTTGAAGTTAAGACATTTTTAAAATATATAGACTGGTTTAATTAAGTAGTTTCCATACCCCACTGTCTCTCAGTCTCTTAACAGCTATTATTTTTATACATTAGCATTAAAAAAATTCAAAATCAACAAATCACCATACAAGATCCAGACATGTTGTGTATATCTGTTTAGAGGTCTTATTGGTCTGGAACTGACTTTTTGTGCATCTTCAATATTCTCTGACTGCGTGAGCCAAACAAACTGCTGAGCAGCACCTGGTCTTTAGACTGGATGGCTCTACCCGCTTCAGATAAGTGAGAGCAGAGTCTCATGCCTGACAACCCTGGCCTAGAGCTGACTTACCTACCCCAGCTCCAGGAGGTATTTCTACCTACTCTGCCACCACCAAATAGGATGCTAAGAGCACTTTGAGTGCCATATGTAATGAGTGTAGGTAGAGACTTTTATCAAGATTGTGATCAACTCAGTTCTGTCAGCTGCTTTCCAAATAACCACTCAGAGATTTATTATTAATTATAAATCCTCAGCCTATAGCCCAGGCATTATTACTAACTAGCTCTTACAACTTAAATTAGCCAATTTATGTTAATGCACACTCTGCCCCATGTGTTGCTTCTCTTTGTCTCCCACCTCCTGCTTCCTCTCTGAGTCTTCTTGGTGAGACCTTTGAACTTTGTCTTTCTTCTTTTCAGTGTCCTTGGTTTGGCTTTCCCACCAACCTGATCCTGTCCAGCTATTGGCTAGTCAGATTCTTTATTAAACCAATCACAGAATAATTGACACAGTGTACAGAAGGATTATTCCACAGCATTTCCCCCTTTTGTCTAAATAAAAAAGAAAGTTTTAACTTTAGTATAGTAAAGCCATATGCAACAAAACAGTTATCAAGTAAGAATTATAGTTACAGCATCCAGTCTATTTGTATTTGACAAAATCAGAAAAAAAATTCTATTATCTATCTATATCTAAGGAAAACCTTACATCTATTTAGTCTTTGTCTCTATTAAAGACCCCAGAAGAGTGAAATGTTCCCTAATTACAGGGACACTGGGACAATCATGTGGAGGAAATGTTCTCTGTATGATGTAAATAAAGTAACTGGTTTGGCCTCTGTAGAGCACCGTAGAAGTGGGTGGAGAATCAGAGGACAGTCAGGTAGGAGAAGGGTGGAGTTAGTCAGTCTCCATCCGGCCCCTGAAGAAGACAGACATGTAAGAGATACAGGTGAGCCGTGGGCTGAGCCATGTGGCGAGTAGATTAGTAGAAATGGGTTGATTTAAGATGAAAGAGCTAGCTAGTAATGTGTTTAAGATATGGGCCAAACAGTATAAAGTATATAAGTGTCTGATTATAAAAGCCACTGCGGACCAGGTTACAAACCTCCCAGGCCCAAAAGGGTCTGGGAAAACATTCTACAACACAGTCACCCTAGGTTTTTATGCAATGTTGGGGCATTCAGCTTTGATCTACAGGCATGGTTTATCTGCCATACATTTCTGAGAAGTAGGAAATTTTGAAGAACTGTCTTACTTTTTTTTTTTAACAAAGCTTGGCTGTCACTTTCTTTTGCATCCAGTTGGTCCAATTTGGACAGTATACTGTCAGCAATTGAGGCAAGAACATTTTATTTGCCCAAATGACTAGCTTTTGCCATAAAGAAAACAAACTCCATTAGAAGGTTCTTTGATACCTATCATCTTCTTTGATAGTAATGGATGTTGTCAGGAAAAGATTTGTCTCACCATCATGAAAACCCTTAATATGTTATTAAACATATTAAATGCCATATTCTGTAGGATTTTAAAATATCTGAAAACTATCTATCTATGTAAATATATCTGTGTATGACCCTGAAGACAAATTTACATGACTATAGGTTTGACTATTAATAGTTTGACTATTAATCTGTATTTTTAGTTATATATTATATTTTAAAAGAGTTGCATTATCCCATTACCCAATAATAGTGGAAACATATATGTAGTAAAGTAAAAATAACTTTAAATTTTTATCAATAAACCAAACTTTATACCAATGTAAAATCTTTTGAGATTAATAGCTGTTTTTAAAGAGTAGATTCAATAATCTACCCTTTTATGTTATAATTTTCATATTATATTTTTTTTCCTTCAAAAAGAGATACTTGAATCAAACTCTTTTTTGGCTTTTTTCCTAACTATGACCAATAGCAACTTGTAAGCAACCCCCTTTAAATGATGATAAATATCCATAACCATCTTTGGGGAATGTGGGCATTGTTTTCTCCAGACTGCTTCCTGTTGTGTGGGGACATTGACATCTCTGAGAGACCCTGAAAAAATTTAGGACAAAAGTTAAATCTTGACTGGAGTAGTTTGTAAGGCTGGATCATCTCAGTCAGCAACCTTGAAGCTGTTCTAGATGTAGAGCTCTGAGGAAGTGATTTGAGATGTTGAATCATCTGGGACATCCATTTTCTTTTCTTTTTTCTTTTTATTTATTTATTATGCATACAGTTTACAGAAGAGGGCACCAGATCTCATCATAGATGGTTGTGAGCCACCATGTGGATGCTGGGAATTGAACTCAGGACCTTTGGAAGAACAGTCAGTGCTCTTAACCTCTGAGCCATCTTTCCAGCCCCTGGGACATCCATTTTCATTGGTCTCTTGTGCCCTCATTCTGAAAATACATAAACTTTTAAAGGTAACATACATAAGTACATTAATAAAATTACAGACTGTGTGTTTTGCACAAGTCAGACAAAGATGATTTTTTTCTTTTATGTTTGAGCAGGTAGAATATACTTGTCTTGTAGTTCTTCTGGGTTTATTTCTTTGTGTTTGTAGTCAGAATTTTCAGGGAGTCTTCCTCAAACAAACACAATCCATATCAACCTGGAACAAATCCACAGCCTCTCATCTGCTGTGGAAATAAAAGCACAACCTCTTTTCCAAAGTAACATATCTTTTCACTTCTATTTTGAAGTCAAGATATTTTTAAAATATATAGATTGTTTAAAGCCAACAGTTTTTATCATCCAATGTGTCTTAGCAGATATTGCTCCTTTATCAGCAATCAGAAATCTAAATACAACCCAATAACATATAGAATCCAGACTCTGCATTCCCCATCTTTGTATGGCTTTTCCCTTTATATTACTTTATAAACTTTATTATTTATTTTTAAACTGTTTATGATTGTCTATGCTATATTTTTTTCTCTCTAGGACTATACTTTTAAAAATATACTTTAATCCATTTAGAAATTTTTCTGTTTGGATCTCCTTTTATTGCATATCTACATACTTTAATATCTGCATGAGCAAACCTTAAACATTCCATGTGGCTTCATTCATGGCATGCTGGTAGGGTTTGCTCTGGCCTTGCTGTGCTGCTGGCTCAAGCTTGTAGCAGTAGCATCTTCGTACTGAAGCCAGTATTAGAGATATAAGACTAGGAAACCACATTTGGCTCCATTTTGTGTGCTTAGAACCTTTTTAAAGCTTTCTCAGGTCTTTTGAGGATGTAGGTATCAGATGTTAGGGCACCATTTGTAGGCAGAGTTTTTCATCAGGACCACAAGCAGTTCTGTTCCACAAGCCACTTCCCAAATAACCACTCAGAGACTTATTATTAATTATAAATGCTCAATCAATAGCTCAGGCTTATCACTAACTAGCTCTTACAATTTATACTAATCTACATTCTGCCGCTTGGTGTAACCTCTCTTTCATCTTTCAGGCACCTCCTGTTTTCCCTCCATGCCTTGCTGGCAATTCTTCTGACTCCATCCTGTTTCTTCCCAATGTCCTTAGTGTGGTTTTCCTGCCTAACCTTATCCTGTCCATCTATTGGCCAGTCAGCTTCTTTATTAAGCCAATCACAGAATGATTTATACAATGTACAGAATGATTATTCCACAGCAACTGAGTCTTTTTTGTCCTGTCAGTCAGCTCTCAAATAATGACAGCGACTTCTTGTTAATAATGACAGTGTTGTCTTAGCTTAGGCTTGCTTTTAACTAGATCTTATAACTTGAATTAACCCATTTTTACTAATCTACATTCGGCCATATACTGCTTGTTCTGCTTCTTCCATTCTTCTGGAATTTCCCACACACCTTGATTCCTCCACCTCTTTCTTTCTCTCCTTGGAAATCCTGCTTATACCTCCTGCCTAACTACTGGCTGTTTCATCTTGCCAGCCTAAGACACCTGGTTAAAATAAAATAAAAGTAAAATAAAAAGCTGAATGGCCAATAGAAAGGCACTTGAGGGATGGGTGGGGCTAACGGGCAGAGAGAATAAATAGGAGGAGGAATCTGGGCTGGGGGAAAGAGAAGAGAGAGAATGAGGGATAAAGAGAAGGTGACACCTGTGTCCAGACAGACAGACAGACAGACAGCCACCAGACAGACAGACAGACAGACAGACAGACAGACAGCCACCAGACAGACAGACAGACAGACAGACATGGGGAAAGCAGTGGAAGGAAAGGTAGAAGCCCCGAAGCAAAACATAGGTGAAGAGAAACAGGTTAATTAAGTTATAAGAGCTAGCAAGAAATCAAAGGCTGAACATTGATAACTAATAATAAGTCTCTGTGTGTTGGTTTGGGAGCTGGTTGGTGGCTAAAAGAGAGGCTGCTACAGTGGTGTTTCATCACATCCTAATTGAGACAGTGTGAAAGTGCCACAGTTGTTATGGATACAGCCTACAGTTCTCTGATTGTATTTAAGACACACTTTATAGGAGAGCATTCACATTGGCAGTATAAGTGGGCTGCAGCCTCTGACTCCAGGAAGAAGGCTATTGTTATTTTATTGTTGTTACACAGATGTGGTATGCTTATAAACTGCCTTCTAAACACTATTGTTCATATGTTCAGACTTCTGGGGCTGTCACTTATGGATGTTTAAAGAAACTTATTTTTTTGTAGTAGGTAGTGGTTACAGACTCATAACTAGTCAAACTACTGAGAATAAGTGTCTTTGGCTGTAGTCTGTACTGATGACATCTATATCACATCATAGACTCTGGGTAACTCGTGTTTGTAGAAAATATCTTCACTAATGATTTAGCAGCAGACAACTATATCATGCAGAAACTCAGTGGAAATTAGCAGTGCACTGGGATAATTGCAGCTCTGTCTGTCTGTAGTGTAGTGCTCTGTTGGGAGCTGCCGCACCTTAAAGATGGCGCTGGCTCCTGTTCCCCGCCTTCCTGATGGCGAATGCTTCTAGTAATAATTAACTCCATCCATGCGATGTGCTGAATTGACTAGCTTGCTTCCGTGTGCGTGGCCCTATGGTGAAGGCCCACGCGGCATTAGCTGAGTGAAGGACTTGAGCTTAAAACTGGCTGCACAGGTTCGGAGAGGAGGAAGAACTACTGCAAGGGGCTACTACTGCAAGAAGTATCTGTAACAATAAAGGACCTGGTCAATTACCACAGAAGAATCCTGGTGCTGTGTCTTTTCCTGCTGGATGGGATTGGGCGCGGCGCAGAAACACTGTTGAGGAACTCAGCTTCTATGGCATTCTAGTTTCTAGATATTTATTTCTTCAGTTATGTGTTTACATTGGCAAATGACTTAAATTTCAGTATTGCAAATGCTGGCTCATATCCTGGAGTACATGTTGAACATACCATACCCCATGTTCTGTAGAATGTGGTCATCAACATGTAACCAGAGTATGAATGGTCTCTTATTATTAATTCTCCCTTTTATTTGGAAAACTTTAGTTTAATTATTTTTCCAAAAGTAAGTCATACATTTGGCTGTGGGAAACAAAAAGAAGTTTAAGATCTATCAAACATATGTTCTAGTAACATCCAACTAAAGTACCTTTTATTTCAATAATGAAAAAAGAGAGAACAACCATAATTTATAGAATGTAAACCAAGTTTCAACAGTGTAAGCAATTCAATGTCTTTAAAATTAGTATCAAGTGGATTATTCTTATGTTACAAAATCTTGCTGTCAGAAAGATATGTTTCTGTTCTTGAATGCGTGGAGGTGCAGCTTTAATACCTCATTAAACCAGTATTGTTTTAGATCCTATCTTACATAAACCTTGTGATAGACCCTAGAGTCAGGGTACTATCCTCTTGGGAAGGGGGCCCCAAGAAGCCAGACTCCAGTCCAGTTGATGCAAACAGCAAGAGGGTTTATTGTATTTCGTCTGTACAGGTGGGCTACCTCTTTGCCTCGGGAACAAGAAAGTAGTCCCGATTAACAATCCCATATCCCTTTTAAAGGCTTAAAAAAAACCCCACAAAACCACCATAGCAACTGGAGCAATACATGATTGGTCACTTTAAAGGTCATACTATAATCATAAGGTTGTTCACAATAGTCAAGGGGATGCCTTAATGTCAGCTGGGGGCTTTTCTGAGAACTCTTAGGGTTTTTTTTTTATTTTTATTTTTTTAACAAACGAGTGTTGGTCACAGCTATTCTGCTTGGAACTTCTGGTATTTTAATCACAGGTTCGACCATTATGTCGAACTAAGTTGGCCATCTGAGTTGATTACGGCCATCTGGGCTGAGTCACTCTGTTTCCTGGGACAGACTTTTAGACTTTTAGTTCCTTGTTCTCATGGGGATGCTTTGCCGAATACTAGAGCTGAATGCCTGGGCCAGACCTTAGAACTTAGGGTCTTTCACTTGTTTTTTTTTTTTTATTTTTACAAATTTCCATCCTAATCCAAAATATCTTGGAGACCTGTTGTTGACTTCTTTTAGGACAGCTCCATGTGGTCATCTTTAATTAAGATGGCATGGAAGTCACATGATCACCCACATGGTGCACTTAGTTTTAGGCTAACTTTTGTTACAGATATTTAAACAATAAAAATTGAGATTCCCTTAGCTGTTTTTTTTTTAATAAAGTAGAATAGCATAAAAAATTTAATATTACTTATACTCAAATGGCATACTATTCTCTGTTATTACATCCGATTTAGTGGCCAGAAATCCCAGAGGCAAACTCTGAGCCCAGGCAGCTAGTGGTAACAGTATCAGCATCAAGACACTTGGAACACAGTAAACTCAGGCATCCAAGACCAGTCAGAACAAACATGCACTGGCTACACATATTTACACGCTTAGTTGAGCCTGACACAATTTTATGTGGCTCCATATCTCCTAGGCAGCTGGGAGAGGGGAGAGAGCAGGAGAGAAGACGGCCATGAGGATGTAGGAATCAGAGAAGCACACATGTGCCCACATGGATGGTAACACAGAGCCGGGGGAAGAAGCAGCTGAAGAATCCAACTCTAGAATTTGGAATCAAATTTATAGACAAATGATCCATACAACCTCATTAAGGGTTAGATCAGTAGATGCCCTAAGGAGGAACAGAAATGCCGAAGCTGGCCTCTCTGGCTCTAACTTGCAAGTTGTAACAAATGTAGGAGCAGGACATTTATGAAGTTTGGGGTGGGAGAGCACACAGAAACAAAGAAAGAGTGCAGATCTGTGGTGGGTGGAGAGTCTGGTAGGATCCCAGCATGGCTAGACCAAATGCCAGGAGAGCCTCGTGAGTCTTTGGTACCAATGAAAAGATTTTTCTTCAAAATAATACTTTTATTATTTGGGAATGTCGCACAATGTTCCCTAATCACACTCCTTTCCATTTCCTCCTAGGTTTACCCTCCCATCCCTGTTCCCCACCCCCACCCCCACCTCCACCCCTGACAAAAGAAAAAAACTTCACCAAGTTTATCAGGATCCTTTGCAAAGTATAACCCAGATTAATGAATGCCATCTGAAGTGCTCAATCATTCTTCAAAGTATAAAGGGACTCATAACAATTTACTGGAGAATATTTTGCAAAATATTAAGTTTTAGCAATGCAGCCATAAGACATATGAAAACACTAGTATAATCTGGCTTCTCTCTGTATATTCAATTGACATGTAAACAAGCAAATGAAAAAATAATTTTCTCCAAGGGAGTCTCTCTGGGGAAACAAACCCCTCTTAAAAACCCACACACTGGGCAACCCACTGGGGAAGGAAAAAAGGAGAGAAATCACCTCAGAGTTACGTCAGGAAAGGCTGCGTTTTGCGGGGAGGCCGTAGCCTCCCGACAGGGCTCGACGTCCTCCCAGGGCGCGGGGCGTCACGGTTACTCACCGCTCTCCAGTCTCAGGGCAGGACTTGATAATTAACCCACCCCCAGCATCCCCGAAAGATGCTGTTATCCCCAGACAACATGGAATAATTTTAAGAACATGACTCCCACATGCCCAAGAGGTGGGACATGTCTGCTGCAGTACTAACTTCAGAGAAGATGATGGGCATCAATGAAACTCCATAAGAGTTTTCTTTCTAGCAAAAGTTAGTCACTGGGCAAGAAAGTATCCTTGCCTCAACTGCTGAGAATATGCTATCCAAATGGGACAAGCAGGGCACACAAGAAAGGACTGCTGAACTTTGCCAAGAAAGGGCAGGAGAGCTGGAAACTTGCATCCACCTCCAAAGTGTTGAAGACACAGGTGTGCTGTGTGGGATAGGCTTCACTGTTCTCCCATCCAAAGCCACCCCTCCAACATTTTCAACAAGTAGCTCAGATACAAGAAGGTTCCAGGAAAAGGCAGGGACACTTGTCTGCCTACAGCTTTTCTACTTGAGTAACATTTGGTCATTGTGCTTGGTAGTTTTATGTTGACGTGACATAAACTACAGTCATCTTAGAGGAGGGAAGCTCAACTAAGAAAATGGCGTGAAGGGCATTGGCTGCTCTACCAGAGAACCCCAGTTCAATTTCCATCATCCACATGGACCATCACAACTGTTTGTTAACTCCAGTTCCAGGGAATTTGACCCAATGCATATAAAATAAATTTAAATAAATTAATCTTAAAAAATAACTCCATAAAAAAAAAAAAAAAAAAAAAAACCACACACTGTTAGGTCGGTGGAAGGGAGAAAAAAAGCAGAAGAATTGGAGTAGTAATCAGAATATATTGTATGAGAACTCAGAAACTCAAGCCAGACCTAGTGTCTCAGTCTCTTCCTGCTGCCTGTGGATCAAGATCTGGAGGACTGTCTCCAGCACCGTGACTGCCTGAATGCCACCATGCTTCCCGTCATGATGATAATAGACTAGACCTCAGACACTGCAAGTGAGTCCCCTCAACTAAATGTTTTCCTTCTAAGAGTTCTCATGGTCATGG
>PVIH01021001.1:0-30865 GCA_004025045.1 Sigmodon hispidus | reverse complement strand
ATCAGTGAATGGGAAGAGATCTATAATCCATAACCCTGACACAGTACTCCTAACAAAATGCTTCCGTAAGCCCCAGTGCTATCAGTGAATGGGAAGAGATCTATAATCCATAACCCTGACACAGTACTCCTAACAAAATGCTTCCGTAAGCCCCAGTGCTATCAGTGAATGGGAAGAGATCTATAATCCATAACCCTGAGACAGTACTCCTAACAAAATGCTTCCGTAAGCCCCAGTGCTATCAGTGAATGGGAAGAGATCTATAATCCATAACCCTGACACAGTACTCCTAACAAAATGCTTCCGTAAGCCCCAGTGCTATCAGTGAATGGGAAGAGATCTATAATCCATAACCTACTGTTCTTTATGAGATCCAGCTGCTGTGTATGGCAAGTAAGAATATCTACTATCTTAGGAATGTTGTTATACTGAAGAACATGATTATATCTGAAATGCCACCTCATGCAAGCTACTTTGTCTAATAAAACTATTATTGATATTTTAGCTTCCTGATCCACGCTGTTATAATTATTATTACTTCCAAATAATAGTAACTTGGAGATGAGCAAATATTACATGTAGTTAGGATATTTATGTAATAGTTACATAGTATTTTTACATTCAAAGAAATGTACTGTTATAACTTAATGTTATAGACTGATCAGAAAAAAATTAATTCAAGAACTTCATCTGAAGAATTTAAAGTTCTTAAAAATTTTAGTTTTACTCAAGAAAATATTAGAGAGCTATATCACTGAGTTGACAGGTCATTTTCTGAGGAGAGGATTAACAGCAAGTTGTCTCTAAAATTCTTAAATGTGATAAAAGACAATTATAAGAAAAAAAGCTAAGTATTGGAAAACAGCATAATGTACCTATAAATGACCAGTTGTGAGTAGAACATGTTATACTATTAATCAGGTCAATAGCAAGACAGCATTGTTTATTCAGTTCAAACAGTACTATAGAACAAGATCTTGTATCCCAAACAACACAATAGCTAGTAAAATCAAGTGCAGTATTATTTACAGACATATACCCAGATAAAATACTCATATGGAAAAATAGAATAATAATAATATAAAAAAGAAGAGAAAATAGAATAATAAAATAATAAATTAAAAGCAAGATGTTTTAAAAGATAAGTCTTAAAATCCACATGAAATAAAAATGTCTTGAGCAATTATTTAAAATAATTTAAATGACCTTACAGCAAGGGCTCTACTTTGGTAGTTTCCTTTTATTATACTGTATAAGCATTCAGCAAAATGATAAAATAGTTTGTTAGATTGTGAGGCAGTGCATTAATCTCCATTGATTTCAGTGACTCAGTGAATACAATGTATTTTCCACAGATATTTTTATTGATCACACTCAATTATACATGAACTAGTCTCTCTCTGAAATTGCCCAGGGGCTGAGTCTCAAATTATGCTCAAAGGAGATGGGAAATATGACTGCATGCTTAAAGCAGATGAAATTCAAGTTAGACCTGGATAAAGCTGTACTAATGAATAAGTATTTACTTTGGATGATTACAAATCATTCAAGTCATGGCTGTGAGTTAAAACTGAAGTCAAGTGCATGCACTCAGAATAAGATCATAATATTATTAAATATTCTCTATAAATTAGTTTCTCAGTATTTTCAAAAATAATAATTCTGTACTTCACTGTTCCTAAACTTAAAAAAAGAAAATAAAACCAGAGAAAGTCTTTGGAAGGGAGAAAAATTGTAAAAATGATTAGTTTTACCTTTATAAAGTCAAATGTCAATGAAATTCACTATTTAATGGGTAATCAAGTTGGTGACATTGAGAATCACAAATACCACACAAGTTCCTGAAAGTTTTGAAGCTTTTATTTTTTTCTCTCACCTGATAGTTTTCCTCTTTTCTTATTTCTCACTGGACTCTATTAGCTTCCTTTGAACAACAGTTTTCTCTAACACCAGCTCTAATCTACTTTCCATTTACAAATAGAATCTTCACAGTTATTAACTTACAGTTTCAGCCAGAGTGTCCTTATCTAGGCTCTTTCTTTTTCTGGTTTAAATCAGCAAACTTATTTTGGATAATTAATGGCATGGGCAGTAGCCTTACCATTTGAATATAAAAATAGCTTTGGGAAATTATTTATTTACTCCACAAGCTTTCATGAAACATCTTACAGCCCAATGAAAGTGACAAAACCCTGTGAACACTGACTTGGGTAAATATTGTTCAAAATAATTTATATACTGAGTGGCAAAATTTGAGGACGTGAAAGAAGGCATATGTGATTATGGGTTTGTACTTGTATGTTGTCAGAGCTAAAATAGAGAAAATAAACTTAACAAAACATTGATTTAAAAAAAAAGTTGTTTTTTAAAGTTACATACCAACCACAGTTCTCCTTCCCCTACTCCTGCTAACCTCCACCTACCCTCTGACCCCTCATACACTCATCAGAGAAGGTATGGCCTTCCATGGGGAATCTGGCATATCAAGTTGAGGCAAACCAAGACTCTCCACTCGTATCCAGGCTGAGTAAGAATCTGTCGATGGGGAGTGTTCTCCAAACAGCCAGTTCATGCATTAGGGATAAGTCACAGTGTCACTGCTAGGGTCACCACAAACTGCCCAAGTCACACAACTGTCATCCATATTCAGAGGCCCTAGTTCAGTCCCAAGCAGGTTCCCCAGTTGTTAATCCAGAATCAGTGAGTTCCTAGTAGCTCAGGTCAGTTGTCTCTGTCGGTTTCCCCATGATGATCTTGACCACTTTGTTCATAAAACCCCTCCTCCCTCTCTTCAACTGGACTCATAGAGCTCTAAACAATGCTCAACTGTGGATCTCTGATTCTGCTTCCATCTGGTACTGGATGAAGGTTCTATGATGACAATTAGGATGTTTATCAATTTGATTACAAATGAAAGTTAGCTCACACACTCTCTCCACTATTGCTAAGAGTTTTAGCTAATGTCATCCTTGTGGATTCCTGAGATTTTCCCTAGCAACATATTTCCTGGCCCTCAAATGGCTCCCTCTATTCAGATATCTCCTTCATTGATCTCACTCTTTGGCCCTCTCCCAACTCAACCACCCTATTCCTTCATTCTCTTGCCACTTCCCTCCCCTGCATCCTCCTCTACACCCAGTTTACTCAGGAGATATTATTTATTTTCCCTTCCTAGGAGGAATCAATGCTGCCTATCTTAGCATCCCTCTTGTTTCCCTGAGGTTGTGATTTTAGCCTGGTTATCTTACATTCATAGCAGTGTTATTTGAATAAGCAGATACCTCTCAACTAAAGATTATATAAAGGAAATATGGCACATTTACACAGAAGATTATTACTCAGCTACAAAACCCAATTATATCATGAATTTTGCAGGCAAATGGATGGAAATAGAGTAAAACCATTTTAAGCGAAGTAACCCAGACCCAGAAAGACAAACATAGTATGTACTCATTCATAAATAGGCATTAGATGTAAAGCAAAAGATAAACAGGTTTAGGAGCTTTTAGAGGACAAATTATACATTCAAATTCTACTTTTTGAGACTTAGAAATTATGATATTGATATACAGAAAATCCAAGTTTAACTCTACTCCTTGATAAGTGATAAAGATTATTGAAAGATATAGTAGGATCTTCAAGATGAGCATTTTTTTATTTTATTCTTTAATCTATCAACATATAAACTCAATAAATGCACATACATAGATAGAACAGGCTTTTTCATATCCTGTTAGAGCAGAAAGTATACGGAGATTCCCATGTCTCAATGAGAATACAGTAGACATTAATGAAAACACATGATGAATAGAATTTCACTGATTCTATTTCACAGTGCCTGCTATAGGTCCAGACATATACAAAGTGTTAATTTTTGAAGCCAAGAATGCATAGTCCAAATGGACATGTTGACAACAATAAACATGCTCACATCCATGTAAGTATTTCTGGCACTCTACGTGGTGGAGCCAACATGGCTCCAGTGGGATGCACCTCATACAGAGGCACGCCCCTGGGCGTGGCTGCATAAACCCATGCTGCACTGCAAACAGAAGCACTTCCCTGGAATCATACGGAGGTACACCCTAAACTATGTAAACCTGTGCACACCCCTTCTCTTAAAAAGTGACCCCATGTTTTGCTCACTCTTCTCCTGTCCTGTTTTTCTGTTTCTATACCCTCCTGGGAACTCTCTTAAATAAACCCTCATGTGGCCTTAGTAGTGCAAGTGTGTGTCTCTTCTCACAAATGAAACCAACATTCCATCCTTTGAAATTTGGAGTAAGAATAATATAGTAGGAAATGTCGAGTTAAAAGCATCTTTCTATTTAAATACAGTATGTTGCAAAATTTCAAATGTAGTAAGTTAAAATTTCATGATTTTAAGGATTCAGACATCACAGGTTTTACTATAGATCCAGTCAATGTAATGGTAAAGTCCATAGATGGACTATCTTGAGCAACTCTATACTTGTTAATTGACCACTAAATTATCATCATAAACGCAGTATCTACTGCTGTGCTGAATATGCCAATTTTACTGACACAACCTCTTGTAATTTTCATGTATTAATCTATCTGGCAAATGTGTAAATCTATCGGTACAAGTGTATCAACTAAACATTTTAAATAAGTATGCATGAACCAGAAGTATCAAGCCTGATAAACAACTGGTAAAGGCATAGGTTAGCTATCACATTGTAAAAATATTACCAATCATATTATAATATAGTTTTTCCTGTTATGGTAAAAACACTTGAATCCAAGATACAATAGGGATATATTAATGACCTCATCACAATGAGGCATCCATCTAGTGCTTCTACATACAACAATGCTATTCCTTTTTAATAACACCTTATAAGCTAGCAAAATATAAAGCTTTTGGTAACACTCAATTATCTCTAGTTTCTTTGTTTCTATGGAACATAAAGTTAAGGATTTGTACAACTGAACCTCATGAACATCTAATGTATCTGATATGTAATGTGACTAGGAAAGAATATCTGAAATCCATTGAATTCAGGGATGCCTCCAGCTGCTCCTAAGCCCAGCTTAATTGTAAAAAGATATATGTAAGTGAGAGCCATTAAAAATAATCGACAGGAATTCTGACTCTTCTTTGATAAGTGGTTAGTTTGCCATTCACTCACTGCAAAAAAGTATACTATGTAGTTATAACTTGAGGATGAGATTAGTTTAAGATAGTCTTTGGAATGATAATAAATATCAATTATAATCTCAAGATAAAAACCAAATGACTGTATAATCATTTTTATTACCCTCTTTTGATATATATTTTTTACCAAAATAGTCACTAGAAATGTCTTAAAGATTCTATGATATTTAGAATATATTGAACATTTCTTTTCTTCTTTGGAACATAAGGAACCAATTTTGTTTTCATTAATAACACTATCCTTTATCTACCTTTACTTTATTTATTTTATTTTGTAGTACCTTGTTTTTGCTTCCTCTGAGTCTGTTCTTTTCCTCTTTTTCTCTCACTCTTCTCCCACCATCCCTGTGTTTATATTTTAAAAGTAACAATAATAGTTATTGTTTTCATGGTATTTCCTACACATCTCAGACTGTCTTCAAACTCAGAATTATTTTAAGTGAATCTCCCAAATAAATGGTAGGATTATCTGTATAAACAATCTTCCTCAGTTTCAAGTTTTTTAAATTTTTATTATGAATAAAGTCATATTTTTTATCCCTGCATATCCTTGTTCAAGCTCCCTTACCCCTCCCACATCTTCCAGTCACTCTCTCCTCTCCACATCTCTTTATCTCCTCCCCAGCAAGGGCAGGAGGTCCCAAAATGGCTTATTCCAGCACCCACTCCTGGCAGACCCACTTTCCTCACTCCAATATCAAGACTGGGTCAGGTGTTCCTCTGGAGGGAGTGAGATGTAAGGTGCCAGTCCAAGGTGTTTGAGATCCCAACCTGTTTAGTGTTTATGGTATACAGCTTGGACATGCTTTGCTTTTGGATTTTTTGTTTAGAGTGCACTGAGTGAGTACATTCCCTCTTTATCTACCTGGGTTTGTGATACCTTGCTCAGGAGGATATTCTCCAAATCCATCATTTCCCTGCAAATTTTAGGATATCATTTTTTCTTAGTACTGAGTAGTACTCCATTGTGTAGATGTATCACAAATTGTTAATCCATTCTTCAGTTGAGGGGCATCTAGGTTGTTTCCAGGTTCTTGCTATTACAAATAAGGCTGCTATGAACATAGTTGGAGTGTGAATGTGCATCTTTAGGGTATATGCCCAGTAGTGGTATTGCTGAATCCTAGGGGTGATTGATTCCAGGTTTTCTGAGAAATCGCTGTACTGCATTCCAGAGTGGCTGAACAAGCTTACATTCCCACCAACAATGGAGGAGTGTTCCCCTTGCTCCACATCCTCTCCAGCATAGGCTGTCTTCTGTGTCTTTTATCTTAGCCAATCTGACAGGTGTAAGGTGGTTTCTCAAAGTTGTTTTAATTTGCATTTCTCTGATAGCTAATGATCTTGAGCACTTTTTCAAGTGCCTTTCAGCCACTTGCAATTCTTCTGCTGAGAATTACTTTTTTAGATCTGAACCCCATTTTTTGATTGGGCTATTAAGTGTTTTGGTCTTTAGTTTCTTAAGTTCTCTACATATTATAGAGATCAAAACTCTGTCACTTTTAGGGTAGGTAAAACTTTTTTTCCCATTCTGTAGGCTGTTGTTTTGTCTTATTGACTGTGTCCTTGGCCTTACAGAAGCTTCTCAGTTTCAAAAGATTTTTATCTATTGATTTTTATTTTTTGTGTCTGTGCCACTAGTGTTATATTTAGGAAGGGGTCACCTGTGCCAATTTGTTTGAGGGTATTTCCCACTTTCTTTTCTACCATGTTCAGTGTGGCTGGGTTTATGCTGAGGACTTTGATCCATTTGTATTTGAGTTTTGTGCAGGTGACAGGCTTGGATCTATTTGCATTTTTCTATGTACTACCATCCAGCTATTTCAACACCATTTGTTAAAGATACTATCTTTTTTTCCCATTAAATATTTTGGTCTTCTTTGTCAAAGATTAGGTGTTTTTTAAGGGAAGTCTTAATTATAGATTTATAAATTTAGTGATGTTCAATAACTCGTGAGTGTGTGTGTGTGTACATGTGCATTTTTTTGTGTTTATGTATACACTTGTTGGCTCCAGAGATTAATATTGGGTGTCTCTCTTGATTCTCCACATTTGATTTTTTTTTCGTATTCTTGAGTCCTGATTTCACACTGAACCTAGAGTTTACTAATAGGCAGATAGTGAACTTCTGGAATCCTCATGTGTCTACCTCCTCCTCTACCAGCACAATGTTTGGGATTTAAACAATATCATAGATAGTCATATACACATACTCATATGTATACACACATATAGAGTGTGTGGGATGGGAGGGGAAGAAAGAAAGAGTTAGAGGGAGTGAGAGAAGGAGAAAGGACGAGAGATTATATCAACAGGAGAGAGGGAGAGTTAAATTCTGGGAACTCAAGAGGTAAGAAACGTAAAATAGATTACAGAAAAAAAAACAATTGAATTATATGCTGTGCACTTGGCATTGGACTCAGTTCATTTAGTTGTCTAAAATTCAGAAACCTAATAAATGAGTCAGTATTATCGATCTGTAGTAGCTTTAGAAAAATGTACTTATAACGAAAAGAACACACAAAAGATTGGGTAGGAGAAAGTCTTGACTAAATTGACAAAGTTTAGAATTATAATAGACATGGGAGCCTGGATTAGACATGAAAAGGCAGCAGCAATCATAAAAGGAATATGAGATAACACCAATAGTTCGGCTTTTATTTCAAGACCATTGGAAAACCATTAAAGAGATTTCAGTCGATGAAGACAAAGCTTGTTTGGCATTTTATAAAGATCATTCTCATTGCATTTTGGACATTCAAATAGAGATGAAAACTCAAATACAAAGCTTAACCTTTGCTTTGTCTTTAACCGTGCTTTAGATTAATATGACCGTGGACATAGTCCACATTTACAGAAATCAATAAAGTCTCTAATAAAATCTCTGAAACAATAATCAGAAAAATCTGAACTAAATATTAGCAACAATATTTATTTTCTACACCCAATTGAAAAAAGAAAAGAACCAAGGTGTAAAGGAGCAAAAACAAAAGAGAAAGGACTTTCTTGGATATTACATTGCAATTCCTCAGCCCCATTCACATAAATTGTGCTGAAAAGACTAACAATAAAACAGTAAGTATAAATCAAGTTTAGTTTTAAAAATCACATTGTTATTAATAATATTCCACCATGAATCTGTTGCTGGTCCACGGTCATACAACAACAATTTACACAAAATACATATGTAATTTTCATGCTTCAGTTGTGAGGTTAATAAATCCTTATTCCTTCTTATGGTGAAAAATAATTAGCATAATCATTTCATTACAATGTTGTATCTCATTACAATGTGTTGAATTCTGCTTGAGAAATGAACTAAGCAAACCAAATTATTTCACAAAAATTCATGAAACAGCTGTCAAAGGACAGTGACTTTTGGTAAAAATCGGTAGGGGTTTGAGTGACTAATAATATAGGGATTATCTGTGTATATATAATTGATTATTCCATGTCTCTTAGTGTCCTAATTTTTTAATAATGTTTCAGGAAGGACAGGACCAATAACTCATCATCTGGGTCATTATTAAAAATTATTACACACACCATTTGATCCATCAAGGCTATAGTCCTAGAATTTAGGAAGCTCAGGCAACAGTTTGTAAGATTTGAGTAGGCTTGAGTTGTATAGCTAGCCCAAATCAGAACAAACCTCAGCTTGGATAAATTAATTGGGCAGAACTTTTGTCCTTGGCCAAGGCACAGCTGACAATTCTTACCTGTGAACAGAGGGAGAGTAATTTTCACTAAGAGTATAATGTCTGAAAAGTCTACCATGCTCCAGTGAAAGGCTACGCATCTAAGAATACTTGGAGGAAAAAAAAATAGATATAAAGTGAGGTGGAAAAGAAAAAGAGGCTACATGTAGCTAGAATTGTAAAAGGAGAAGGTGAATATTACCAACATACATTATAGAAAAATTTCAGAGAATTACTATGTATACATTATATAGAGAGACATGGAGTTCTCTCTCAGCAGCAATTATTGAAAATGGGTCTTTCTCTAGGGGCAAACTTCTGTCTTCTGACATGCCCCTGTGTAAAATCAGTCTGATTTGGGCTGGCAGCATGACACAAGCCAGTCTCGAATTTGACATACTTCTGGCTTCAGCCTTTCCAGGGTAACTTCTTTAACCATGAAGAAGGGTGGCAGAGCTGTAGTAGTCACATTCACCATCTGTGTGTACACTTTGACAATAATTATCTTTATTGATATTTAATACATATATAATCATTTTGTATTATATTCATCCTGAAAAAAATGAATGGCTAAGCACACTAATGTCCTTAAGTAAAAATAAGAATGAAAAAATCTAAGTATGTGATCCTAAATGAGCTACACTCTGTATAAAACAAGATTGTTGTGTTTTTCTTTTTACATTAATATTTATTTTGTAAAGGCAATTGAAATATACTTTCATTCTCTTTAATTATCTTCTATTCATTTGTCTCTCATTCTCCCTTGTCAATATATGCTATTTCTATATATAATAAATAAATAAATAATATTTACATTATATAAAGAATAGAATATATTCCTATAAACTATTACTACTTAAAATTATTATTCCTTATTAATAACAAAACTTCAATTATTTATCTGATATGTTACTCTAGCACCAAATAAATCCATAAATGTTACATTTTTTACATAATACTCATAATAAACTAATATAATTTAATTTTCCACTGAGGTAACAGTCTGGAATAATCAAAGGCTTCTCTAAATTCATATAGCTTAAATATACAGGGTTGGTACTAAACTCCAAATGAATTTCAGATTGTCTCTTTACTCCATTGTCATTATATAGCAGGAAGTTTCAAAAGACAAAATTAAACAAATAAATGGAGGAAATGAATGAGTTCAAAACTAGGACTCAAAAGAAATATATATATTGATGATTTCTATTCCTTAGTTTTATGTATAAATCTTTTCAAGCTTCACCCCTACCCAGTTACATCTCTGTCTTATTTATATATATTCTTTCTTCTTTCTTTCTTTCTTTCTTCTTCCCTTTGTTCATTTTATCTACTGAATGAAACATACATTCTTATATGTGCATGGATGGAAGGTCATCAGAAGTCATTAACTGCCAAAAGCTACTTACTAGAGGAGGACTTCTGGAGCCCTACCCTCCATGTTGGAATCTGAGAGCATATTGGTGAACTCTGTGTTTTTTAAAAAAAAAATATTTAAAAGTACTTTTTTACATGCCTGCTACTGTGACCCCATTCCTCCCCTCTTCCCATTCATCCTCTAGCTTCCTCCCACCCCAGGCCCCCATCCATTCCCCAGAGAGTGTAAGTATTCTCAGGGTGAGTGAATACAGTCTAGCATATCAAGCTTAGGTAAGACCAAGGCCCTTCCCCAAGTATCAAGGCTGAGCAAGGTATTCCTCTGTAGAGAATGGGTTCCAAGAAGTTCCAAGAATTTATGCACCAGGAATAAATTCTTGTCCCACTGTCAGAGGCCTCCCACTGCCCTCCATTTAACTGTAATCCACATTCAGAGGCCATATTTCAGACAGATGCAGTTTTCTCAGCTGTCAGTTCAGAGTCAGTGAGCTCCCAAAAGCTCTAATCAGCTGTCTCTGAGTTTCCTCATTAGAATCTTGACCCCTTTGGTCATATAATCTCTCCTTTCTTTTTTTGACTGACTTAGGAGCTCTTCCTAGTGCTTACCTGTTGATCTCTGCATCTGCATCAGTTGCTAGATGAAGATTCTATAATGACAATTAGGTGATCATCAATTTGATTATATGGGTAGGCAACTTTAGGTACCTTCTCCACTATTGTTTGGACTCTTGGTTGGAGTCATCACTGTGGGTTCTTGAGCATTTCTCTAGCACCAGGTTTCTCCCTAACCCCACAATGGCTCTCTCTATGAAGATATCTATTTTGTTTTTCTCCCTCTCTGCCTCACAATTTAACTATCCTAAAGAATATTCTCTTCTCAACTCTTTTCAACCTCCCCCCTCATAGTTTCAATTTACTCAGGAGATCTTATTTATTTTCCATTCCCAGGGATATTCATGGGTGTCTCGCTTAGACTCCTCCTTGCTACCAAGCTGCTCAGGGGTTGTAGACTGAGACTTAAAAGCACAGCTAAAAATTCTAGAACAAAGCCAAAAAAGTAAACTCACCCAGATAGAATAGAAGACAGGAAATAATTAAAGTTAGGGCTGAAGTCAATGAAACAGAAACAAGAGAACAATACATAGAGTCAACAAAATAAAGAGCTCATTCTTTCAAAAAATCGACAAGATGGACAAATCTTTTTGGAAATTAACTAAAAGCAGAGGGATAATATCCAAATTAACAAACTCAGAAATGAAAAGGGGAACATAACAACAGACAGGAAGAAATCCAGAGAATCATTAGGTCACAATACTCCTCAAAATTAGAAAACCTAATAAATAAATTTAAAAAATGGACAGCTTTCTGAATAGGCATCACTTACCAAAATTAAATCAAGACCAGATAAATGACTTAAATAGACCTAAAACCCCTATGGAAATAGAGACAATTATTATGTTTCTCAACTAAAAATAGCCCAGGACCAGATAGTTTCAGTGAAGAATTCTACTCAAATTTCAGATATACTAACAATTCTCAAATTGTTTCACTCAATAGAGACAAAAGGAACACTAAAAGTCTCTTTTTATGAGGTTACAAGTCACTCTGACACTTAAACCACACAAAAACCTATCAAAGAAAGAGAATTTAGAACCCATCTATCTCCCGAAAATTGATGCAAAAATACTCAATAAAATGTTGGCAAACAAAACTATCCATCATGATAGAGCAGGCTTCATCTCAGGGATTTTCTTGATTTCTAATTGAGGTAGGAGGTCTCAGTTCACTGCTGATTGCACCATCTCTATGCAGGCAGCCCTGAGTTATGTACAAAAGTTGACTGGACATAAGCTGGAGAGGACACGCCAGTAAGCGAGCTTGTAAGTATATTCCTCAGTCTCTGCTTCAATTCTTGCCTCCAGATTAGATTAATCCCTTAACTTTCTTCTTTGATTTCCTTCAGTCATGTTCTGTTAATGAAAGTGTAGATGGAATAAATTATTTCTTCCCCTAGTTACTATTGATAGTGATATCACAACATCAAAAGGAGCTAGAATATCAACTCAGAAATTAAGGGAAAAGTGTTAGAAGAACAATGTAGTCTACAGTGTTCTCATGTTTTCATGCCAGGAAATAAAATACTTTTTTCATAAATTGTAGGAGATTTTGATAGAGAATTGACATAAAAAATTTATATCTCATTGTCCTGTACAGGATGTGACACTTCTTATTCTCTTGTATTACAGTCCATGGTATGGGAAACAAAGACATGAAAATTGCTAATATTAATAATACCATAATATGGTAAAATTAAACAGTGGGGAAAAAAAACAGTTCACAATTCACCATTAATTTTACTTAAGGGAAGAACTGGGTAATTCAGGGATTACTTTACATAATGCTGGATCCAAAGCAGTGCTAAAACTCTCTCATTTTGGGGTAAATACCAAGGCATGTTATTCTCTGGAGCTTGGCCATTTGTAGGTTTATCTTGCTGAATTTTACAACCCTACACCCATGCACGTATTGGCAGCATTCACTGAACTTAGGTAGGTTATGTTGTTTGTATTTTTGTTTTGATTTGTTGGTATTCCATACAAGGTTTATTTGTGTAGCCCTGTTTGCCCTGGAACTCACTCTGTAGAGCAGAATGGCCTTGGGCTCACAGACCTATAACTGCCTGTAACTCCTGAGTGCTGGCATTAAAGGTATGTGCCACCATGCACAAGGGTTATTCTTGATAAAGTGCATAAAGTTGAGAACTGGATGTATTTGGAGAATCTAGAAGGAAATAAACAAGAGAAATGGTTGATAATATGAATATATTTAATCATCTATGGGTGAGGGAATTTAAGGAATAGATTAAAATGACCAAATTTTAAACAGCAAAAGCATATCTTGTCTTTGTCAATGCACCTCTTCTGTAGGGAACTTGTAACCTGCTGCTTATGTAACTCCATGTGTTCTTTGGAGTTGCCTACTCTGTCTTTCATCCCATAATCCTGCCTTAAACCTTAGTTGTGATTTTAGTTAAGAGTCTTCTAGAAAATATTGAATAGGAAATTTTCTCCTTGGTCAAAGGAAAAAGAATTCCAGACCCAAATTATCAGAGGATGTCTCAAAGAATTGGCTGATCTTTGATAAACAGACTGTGGTCATAAGTTTGATGCTTAAGATAATGCAATGTCTTCTTGAAAACAAATTGTAAACATCAATAACATTGCTAAGATTCCAGGTAGGAAAAAAAAGCCTGAAGTCTATGGATATGCTTAGGAGAGGAATATCAAGATCAAATTAGAAAATATTTCAAGTGTTCTACCAACGTTTAATGATAAAAACTAGCAACACAAGTAGGTGGATAGTTCTGTGTCATTTTACATTGGTCTTGATCAATCTACACTCAAGAAAATAATTACTTCTACTACAGTAGTATACAAAATATAAATTAGATTCCTCGAACAGTAATAAATTGTGGAGTATCACTATTCTTCAAAGTAGTTATATGTTGTGACTAAAATAACAAATCAAACAGGATCAAGAACCAAATTATTAAGCAAAATTAAAAAGCATAACCATTTGACACATCTACATAAATGACAAAGATCATTTTTATTTCAATAATTTATTTTGAACCGTAATATTATTTAATAAGTGTACATCCAATTATGCAAATGAAATGTTAGTAAATTCCAGGTATAATACCTATATATACAGCAAATTCTTTACACCTTAATATTGCTTTCAATATAGAAAGGAAAAGAATGCACCAAATGTTATAGAATCAATCAAGCTGATTATTTCTTTGTTTTCTGTTTTAAAGATTAAAGTTATCAAGGCAAACAGATAGCACAGCTGAAGAGTTTCTCTCAATCAAATTTAAGTTTTATTAACTCATACCTTGTATAACTCTAAAAAATACATTTTATTTGTAATATGTGTGTAAATCTAAAATAAACATTTTTTACTTAGAATAGAGAAAAATTAAATAGCATATGAGTTAAATTACATTTGGCATTAATGGGAATTTTAATAGCTCTCCATTAAAATAAACTTAATGATGCAGAAATAAAACTACTTGGTATCATTATGACTATTGGTATATGGATTGCTGGGATGAGCTAAATCAATACATATTAATACATATTAATATTTAACTAAACAGAAATAAATGCAATAAAGAAAAAAGATTAAATAATATAACAAAAATTTATCTTGACTTAAGTTTCTGATTTTCCCAGTGTTTCTGAAATCTCATTGTTTGTTAATGCTATAGTCAGTAATTGATTATTATATAGAAAAGCAAACAAAAATCAAAGTTGAGTTTGAACTTTTACTGCTGAGACACCATATCTGTAAATCTCTGTGCTTTCTTCCCACTTACCATTTCTTCTTCTTTCAAACAGCTGAAAGTCAAGGAAAAGCCAAGAACAGAAAGCATTTGTGCCTCATCAGAATTGGCAGTAGAGTCTCCCTTAAAATTATATACCACAATAAATGTAGGAGAAAATTGTAGTAGCATGTTCTCAAAGTTACAGAAAACCCTACTCTGAAAGGAAGAACTTCAGAAAATCAATCATTGTTTATAGGGAAAAAAATAGTTCTCTCCAGAAATGAACTGCCTGATTGGTTATGCAATCACAAGAGGTCAGCTCTTAATACATGGACATTCAAGCAGACTTAAATTGAATCAGTGCATTTGCATGTGCCTCTGTGTGTGTGTGTGTGTGTGTGTGTGTGTGTGTGTGTGTGTGTGTGAGAGAGAGAGAGAGAGAGAGAGAGAGAGAGAGAGAGAGAGAGAGAAAGATCATGATTTTGAGATTGAGCTATGGGAAACACAGAGCTCTTGTTACGAGGGGGAAATAATATAAATACTACATTTATGAAATTTTCAAAATATCAATTACAAATCAGCAAGTAGATATAAAATTAATATACAGCAGTTGGGAGTTTAGAAAGAAGTCAGTGAAGTACTACTGTATAATGGCATTTTTTCTTGCAATAATATGAATAATAAATATAGCAACATTTGCTTATGATAGTAAATGAAATTTTTTTTTCAGATTTGAGTATAAGCTGCCAAAACTTACATTAATATATCCTATATTTACTAAACTTTGCAATATAAGACATAGAGAAAATGGACCTTGTAATGACTGTTTTGTTCTACACAAAGGGGTTTCTACTCCGTTATGTTGATGTGTCACTAGTAAAACACTTGAAAGACAACCAGAATGTAGGTGCCCTGCTCACATGAAAATCTCGGATATATTTAAGAACTAGTGTCAGATATGAACATTTTGAACCTAGATTTTTAAAATGAGACATAAACTTTGGCAGAATCACTGGTGTGTGTGTGTGTGTGTGTGAGTCTCTAGAAGGCTCAGGTTTATATTAACATATTCTCAAATAAAATTTGACTGTGGGATAGAGCATGTACTATGTTTTTTTCTTAGATTCTACAGTCTAACCTCAAGAAAGTATCTGATAATAATAAAAGCTTGAAGTTTTCAAATGATGATTATATAAATAAGTCTAAGTATAATGCAAATATTATATTTGGACAACACAGATTTTATATAGTATGTGTTGTCTGAAGCACAATATTTGTTTACATATCTAAATTATAAAACACACTTTATAGCATCAAAACTAATCATATAACTGATTTTCAAAATTCCAACAGAATTATTACTAGAGAAATAACATTTTAGTGTGCCTGATTTCATAATGGATTCAGTGAAAGATGGAAGAATCATTAGTGGATTATAAATTAAATTTAAAGAAAATACTAATGGGAAAGGTGCATAAAATGCAAAATGGAAGAATTAAGACAGATAAAAAGAAGCATGAGCTTATTTCTGATGTAAATTCTGAGATGGATGAAAAAGTATGTTGATGAAACAGTACACATGAAGATAATGGTTTTGATCTTCAGAACTGATGAAACAAAGAATCTGTAGGTACAGTCAGTTGAATATGGATAAAACAGAATCACCAAAATTATGATGTATTAAAGTGAAATTCCAAATCATCTGGGTCAGAAGGTAACAAGAAACGATAATTGCAAAATGAATGATTGACGAGGCATGTCTCAAAGCAACAATAAAATATCTTAAGAAGGTTAAAAACAAAAACAAAAAACAGAAGTCAGCTAACCATTGAGAATCCTGTAAATATCAACTTACACGAGCTATAATGACATATAACACAGTTGAATAATTTTTTTTAAAAAAAAAAGAGTGAAAAATAAACCACCAACTTATTTTCACTAAACCTACTTTCAAAAGAGATTGGCATCTATAGCAAAATGATGTCCTGAGATTGAAACAATTGAACAATAATTACACACACACATACACACACACATATACACACACACACACAAGTCATTGACATGTCGATGAACCTGAACTAACATTGATGTTAACAATTTATGTATAAAAATATAATTAATATATGTTGATAATTTATAAACTGAAAAATTAAAAAGTGTAGTAAAATATTAGCTGACAGAAGCTTAGTAAGGACAATGACTGCTATAAGATTTAAGTGCCATTATGCTTATTATCCCAAAGTGAAAGATGATAATTAAGAGTTTGTGAAAGAAGCTAAAGATATAAATGTTGCATTATAATATAATATAACCTATGAGCACAATTTACTATGCAATGCCTCACCAAATGGTGAGAAATGAAAAAACAAACATTGATGAGGGTGGAAATGGTTGTAAAAACGGAGACTTTAAACGGTTGTGTGTTAGTTATATTTTAGTGAATTAAAGGATAGATCCTCTTTCCTTGGACTTAAGTGTGATAAATGATTAGATTTAATTGTTGTCTAAGAAAATCTTAAAAACAAGTACATATACCTCACAGTATTCATTAAGTGCAGATATAAAAGGCAATGAAATAACTTGATTTATGATATTCAATGTGGATAAAATATGAACCTAGAAATTAATAGCACTATAGAAGATTGACAACACTTTCATCATATTAGGGATTTTTAGCAGCTGAAACTACATTTAGAGTAATAATGTATTAAGAAGCAATGAGAAAACCTCAAAATGTTATAAAAGATTTATTCAACATAATTGATTTTCTTTAATAAACATACATCAAATTTACTAATGAAAGTTAAGATATTTATTCAAATGGCATTTGTTAAAACCTACCCCTGGAACAAGTATCAATGTAGTTTAATATTTGACCACAACTTTATGAACTTATAATTAAATTAAAGATTAGCTCTAAACATTCATATTTCCTAGCTAAATATCTCATATTTAAAAATAATGTGAATTTAAATTTTAAATTTTTTTTATTCATTTATATATTTATTATTTGGTGACTTTACATTATGCACCCAATCAAAGTTAGTTATCAGACCTCTCAGATTCATACCCACTCTGATGTACTCACTCATTAGTGGACTTAAAAAGATAAAGATGTTGTTGTATACAAGAGCTCAAGGCTAGAACATAGCTAAATGACACAGTACCTTACTTCTGCATTGATGGACTCTGGCAGGGATGTGGGTGAGGAAAGACTTATTTTCTTTAAGGGTCTGTCCACAGGGAGATTAATTATGCTACAGTAAGCAAATGAGCAGCACAAATGGGCATTTTTGTAAATGGTGAGATCATAAGAGTGAATTTAAATTTTTAAGGTCTTAAAAATTATTTTAAAGTATTTGTTCATTCAAATCTGTAGAATTGCTCAGTGTCATGCTTGCTGACAATACTGCACTAGAATATTGTAAAAAGGTAAAAGCCCAACAGAAAAATCATATGCATTATGAAAGGAAGTAAAGGGAGTGTTTTTATTTTGTTTTATGTTTCTCTTTGGGGTCCCACCACTCAGCTTTCAAATACACAAAGACATAGTATTACTTATGAATTGCCGGCCTTAGTTTGGCTTGATACTAACCAGCTTCACTTTAAGTTAAATTATCCTATCTACCCTTTGCCTGTGGGCTTTTTACCTTTCTGTATTACATATATATTTCTTTAATTCTTAGTCCTTAGTTGGTTGTATGGCTGGGTAGCTGGCCCCTGGTGTCCTCATCTCTTTCTCCTTTGCTTACTCCTCTCTCTTTTACTTCTGTCCCCAAGCCTAAATTTCTTCTCATATTATATATTCTTCTAGTGTATAAAATATACCAAAAGCTAAACAAAATGAAATATTTTCAATACATTGTGTATTTCAGTAGACACTTGACACCAAAATTTTATTAATGGATATCTTGACAAAAATGTCACATTAACCTAAATAAGATTTACAGCAGAAAGCAACTGATATAAAAATTAGTGCCCAATTTTAATATTATCTGTTATAATCTTATTAGATAATATATGTTTAATACAAACCCTGTTTACTAAATAACCAAATATAGCCACTAGAATAAAGAAAAATTAAGAAAAGTAGAATTAATTATTTTTAAGCCCTGATGTATTTTAATTCATTATTGCTATTTCCTTATTTAAATCTTCATGTTTCTGAAAGAAAACTTTACAAGGTCATTCAGTGGGGATCTCTCTCTAGATTTGATTAATTTATTGGTAAGCATTATATTAAAACATTTTAAATATTTCTCAGAGAAATAAGTTGCTAATAAAGATGAACAGAAAGTGTTTCCATTTGTCTCTCTAGTGACATTGCTGAAGTTTGAATTCTGTAGCTAAAAATAGAGCATTACAATTCCTGCTGTTTGCAGAGTCTATTTACTAGAGGCCAGCATCAGCAGGATAAAAATTTATGGACTATAAGACATAGTAAGATAACAAACACATCATGTGAAAATGTATTTAGAATAACAGAAGTAATTTTGATTACAGGAAAGAGAACGGAAGAAAACTTTTATAGCGGTTAAAGGAAGAACTTAATATTCAGATATTTACATTAAGTTTTAGTGTTATAACAAGAGACCGACACAGAAAAATTAACAAAGAGCAAAACATATAAACATATATTTTGGCTCATTTGCTAAATGTGTCTTACTACCAAACTGAGGATTTGAGTCCCAACCATGAAATCCACATTGTACAAGGTAGAAACCTACTCTTGCAGGCCATCTTCTGACTTCCAGAGGCACATGCATTTTACCTCCATCACATGGCAAAGTAAATATAAATGGATAAAAATTAAATTACAATACCAGAATATACACTATATATTATATTAACTATATTTTATATTTTAAAACATCAAGCTCTTACTTGCATACAATGTTGCGTGATTGTGTTCTGGTAAATAAAGCTTGCCTGGAGATGAGAGGGCATGGCTAGCCACTAGTTAATCATAAAGGCCAGGAGTGGTGGCACACAATCCTAGCCCTTGGGAGGAGGAAGCTGGAAGATGAAACGTTCAAGGCCACTCTGTGTTATACAAAGTTGAATCAGTCTAAAAGAGAAAAAGAGACAGGCAGTGGTGATACATGCCTGTAATCCCAGCACTAGGGAGGTGGAGACAGAGCATAAATCAAGTGGAGACAGAAACATGGCCACCTCATTTGGTCAGAGGACTCACAGAGGTAAGAAGTAGCTGCTGTTCTGCTTCTCTTACCTTTCAGCTTTTACTCTAAGTCTGACTATAGGTTTTTATTTAATAAGACAACTAGGATCACACTTCAATATAGTGTTGCTGCTCTGTTAGGCTTAGAAAGCATCTTGACTAATAAACAAATAAAGAAGCATCCAACTCTGAATATGAAATCTGTTCTAAAGTGGAATCAAACATAGACCATAAAACCTTTCAAAGTTTGAAACAGCAGCAATGAACAAGTGATGCTTGGTCAACACTTAAGCTGAGGTTATGATACAAGAGGGAAAATGAGAAGCAGCTATAAAAAAAGGCTATTTGGAGAGGCATTGAGATCAAGCTATTTATGAAAAAATAGCACAATATTAATGTTGTTTTGGTCTAATTTCATCAACTAAAATTTTATCAGCAAATTTAGTAATTTTTAGTCCTCTTTGATGATAGATTTTATTAAGTATTTATAACAAATTTACTTCTCATTTATCTCTCTTGGAGAACAATATCTTTAAAAGATTTCTCCAGAATGTGAATCTATTCCTAAATTCATTTCATTTCATGCCAATGCTCCAGACTAGTTCTATTTAATGACTCATTAGCATAAAAAATTTTTTGAACTTAATTTAAAAGATATATGTGCTCTTGTCTATATCTTTATATATATATAAGCTAAAATAATCAGTTTTATGCTAAATGATTATGAGTTCTTAACTATTATATCACTATTAAGTTGATCTCTAATACTTGATGGTTTATTGTAAAATCATTTGCTTGATTCTCATTTTGGAAAATGAATGAGAGGTAAAAGTTCTAATTAGAACATTACAAATAGAAGCTTTGCAACAATAATTGCAATTTCTTAAAGACAAAGATCATTTATTGACAGTTGCAGATGTGATACACCATGCCTGTCAAGGTTTTTTGTACCTATTGCCTAACTATCATGTTTGCATCTTTGGGACAAGAATTTTTTTTTCTATTTCCCCCTCTGCTTTAGCTAAACCTGAAACAAAGCTAATGGGAGTCTGGGAGGTGGCTCAGTCAGTCAGTAGAGTTTCCTCTGTGAGCTGAGTCCCTGAACTCCATCTCTAAACCCTTTTAAAAGATCCCATGATGTATAATGAATAGTATTGTATATCTAAAATAAGAGCAATTAATTTATAAGAAATAGGATGATATAAAAGAAGGTTGGGAAAGAGAGGGGAAATTATGTAGTTATCTTATAATCTCAAAAATAATTTTTAAAATTTCATACAATGATACATATCCACTACTATGACTATGGAAATAGAGAATGAGGACCCTGTAGGCTGGTAGCTTAGGCAGTATAGAGCAACCAGATACTCTTAAGCTCCAATGTCAGGGAGGGATCGTATCTGAAAAAATGTAAATTCAATAAAAGAAACAAGCAAATAAAAACCAGCCAGAACTGAATGAGAAAGATATTGGATGTCAGCCTTTATCCCTGGATAGATGTATACACACACACATACACACACACACACACACACACACACACACAAATGCACATGCACACACATAGACATTCATTTGCTTTGTAGAATATTATGAACTTGACTCTAACAATGTTCTCTATACACCAGCAAAGAAACAGATAAGCATGTCAACCAAATGATTCATTAAAAATGGGAAAATGATTACTAACCTCACAATAAGTGTTTGTTATGACACAAATACTAAAAAAAAAAATCACTTGATTGTTTCTCAAATAATTCCTCTATTAGTGATAGTTTTTCTCTATTACTTATGTGTTCATATAAGTGAGGAGGGGAAAAGGCATTTATGTAAGAAGCAACAATGTGATTGTTATAAAAAGTATTGATTTTACATTAATTTATAACTTCTTTGAGATCTTATATTGGACTACTGTATTTCAATCATTTCTACTCTTTTGGCTGCCTCCTGCTCTTTCTGTGTCCTCACTCCCTCTTAAATTTATGACTTCTTTGGTAAATATGTGTTCTTTCATGTGTGTGTGTGTGTGTGTGTGTGTGTGTGTGTGTGTGTGTGTGTGTGTAACCTGCAAAGTCCTATGTGTATGCACTTAGGGCTGACCACAAGTTATCAAAAGATCTTCTTTAGAGAAGACCAGTTCTCCCTTTTGGAGCAGTAATTAATTGCCTAGAGCTTTTCATCTAGGAGTGAGGTCTTGTCATCTACATTAGAATGACAGTCGGTATAGTCACTGTGCAAGTTGTTTAGGTGACTTCTTTTTCTTTTCTGTTTCTCCATTAGGACTTTTTCTAAGACAGAGTTGAAATTAATAGACCCAGGAGGGAAATAATAGAAAGGTTTGGGAACTCTTCTTGTTTTTTCTTATTTTTTTAACATTTTATTTATGAAGTATACTTTGTTGTATCCTTGTATTCTCTTGCTCCCCTTCCCTTTTCTTCTCAAAATTCCTCCCTGTCAGTCTTCAGCCTCCTCCCTCCACATCCTCTCACCCAAAAGGACAAATGGTGGGTCAGCTCAGCATGGCACATCTACTTTAGGCAAGTCTGATATCTTCATCCTAATATCAGGACTGACTTGGGTGCTCTTCTGAAGGGAATGGGCTGATCCCAGACCTCCAGGCTCCACATACTGTCCATGTCAATCAAGAGTTGGCTACCATTGGAGGGCCTAGCTCCTTTTCCTGATGGTTCCACAGTGGCTGTTCTTGATTGAGTGAGCTCCCCGGAGATCCCCAGAGTTCCCCAGAGCTCCCCAGAGCTCCCCACTCTGGAAATTTTCCTCATAACTGCTATCCCCTTGCTCATACAGACTCTCCTTCCCCAGTCTCAGCTGGATCAGGAGCTTGCCGCTCATTTCTCCTGGATGTTGTAGTTATAACTTCTGTGTGAGTGTTTGCCGTCTCAGGAATGTAGCTGCAGAAAAGTGTACAGATGTCTCTGCTATTGAGAAGAGAAAGCAGTGTTGAATTTGTCTGTTCTGAAATGCATGTGAATTATGTGAAACATTTTAAATTTATTCTAGAAAATACAAAACAAGATCAGAAATATTAGTTTTCTCCTTTGTTTTTATGTTATTTTACCTTAGATGATGACATAATTTCTTATTCTCTCTGTAGTTAGAGTGGTTTTGTGTATAGGAAAAATGATTTGGTATTATAATATCAGATCCAGTCAACAATGTCTGAAATCTACTCAGTGTTTCTATAGCTTTCATGTGGTTTTGTGATTCTGCTAATCACTCTATAAGTGTATTATAGTCTATAGTAGTATAGACTACAGTAGTAGTATACTTATACAAGTCTATAGTAGTATAAGCTGCTCCATCCACTTGTCTTATTTCTTACTATATTCTGGGGATCTATTAATGTTGGTGAGGCTCTCACAGTTTTTCCCATAATGCATGTAAGTTTATAGGCATTAGAAATGGATAATGTGTAGCTCAGGGTGGTCTTGAACTTATGATTCTCCTGCCTCTGCCTCCTTCAGCAAACCCTACTGGCCTGTTCCACCACAACCTAGGCACCTGTATATATGTCACAGTCTGTAGCCTGGCTCTTTTGTGGGATTCATAGCAGGGGGAGTGGGGCTTTTCTTTAACTCTTTTACAGATATTTTGTGACCGTACTCCACATTTCCAGGCTTAATACATGGGGAGACACTTAGTACTTGTTATGCCATGTTATGTTCATATCCATGAGAGGCCTGCCCTTTTCTGAGTAAAAATGGAGGAGGATTTCGATGATGTGGAGAAATAATTGGTTGAGAGGAGAGAGAAAAAACTGTGGCCAGAATGTAAAATTAATTAATTTTTTTTTTTAAAAAAAGCAAAAACTTATTCTCAAAGTGTCCTTCTGTGTTTTACAAAGATAATTTGTTGTAATATTTATTAATTGTATAAAATGAGGTAGTAACTTTACAATGGAGATAAAATCTTGTTCAAATCAAGATTAGTATTGTCAGTATTGAAATATTAGTATCTTATATTTTCTGATATGATATACTGAATGTAATTTCTCTTTTTTACAAATCTGTACAACCAAAAGCTAACAATGAGACAATATCCACATAAATACAACTTAAAAGACACTTATATAACAAACCAGTGCCGTTTTTCTTTAGGTCACTTAAAGGTTTAATAATCATCTCATGTTAGAAGAAATAAAGGAGATATACAAACCTACATGCAATGTAGTTTTTGGCTCCCTCTCCAAATCAATTGAAAAAACTAGTAAAAATAATCTGAATTAGTAAAGTAGATTTGACTTAATAGTTCCAGTAACTACCTGTTCCATGATTATATACATTGTTAACATTTGGAGAAGTTAAAAGGATAGAGCCTCTTTGTGCTATATTTATAAATGTTTTGTGTTTTAAGTTATTTCAATAAATATGTTTAAAATAACAAAAAAGAAAATGGATAATGAGAGATAATTTCTCTGTGAGATCTTCTTTCATAGATTCCAAATGCCAAGCCCAACTTTTCATTTTGACTTCTGGTCCTACTGATTAAAAATAATTAAGACAAATTATAAACACAAGCCAAGAGAACTTTTAAAAATATTTACAGCAAAGTGTGATCTTGTGACATCTAATTTCCTAATGAGTGTTTCATGTCACATCACTTAACATAGTTCAATCTTCTGATTTTTACTCTAAACAGAAATGAATCACATATCCAATATCACAAAACCTTAGAGTCACTGATCATATTGATTCAAGGATTGTTTTTCTGATATGAAATAATGCTTGGGTGGAATATGAAATAAAGCTGTAAATTCACAAATATTTTGGCCACGACTCATCATCACCTAAGGTCAAATGCAACATGTACTATGTTGAAATGCAAAACATCTTGAATTTTGGAGCAGTTTACAATTCAAAATTTAAGATTAAGGTAGTTTCACTATACTTGCTAATATTGTCCAACTGAAATGTGGTGAGATTCAATCTGGCTACCATCAAGATAAAGTGAAAAATTTTATCCCACACCCATTAGAAATGTGACTGAGATTCTTTTCAATGTAAATCTTTTCTACGTATGAAAAATTCAATTGTAATATAAGGATGGCTATAGTTTATTGTTGGTCCAATGAGCCCTCAACATGCTAAAGATGTCTATTACTTGCTATTCATCAGCATATATTAACATATGACAGTAACATATTGACAAATATAAAATATTAATATATTAGTGTAGAACAAAACATTCACTACAAAGTCTGTTTCCTCCTGGTTTTATATTGCAAAGTTTAGTAAATATGGGATATATTCATGCAAGTTTTGGAAGCTTCTCAAATCCTAAAAACCTGTATTTTGTTTATTATCATAAATAATGTTGGCACATATGTCTATATAACATATAAATAATATATATTCATGCCATGAATATCTTTTTTATATTAAAATATAGAGTGATTCAAAATACTTATTGTGCCTAAATGAACTCTTGCCGCTGTAATCTATCTATTTTTTAGTGACTCTGCTCTTTGGAATGATTAAGAAACTTCTTCACTGGGCTATTAATCCCATTTATGATCTGAATGACCAATTTGTGTGCTATATTACCTGCATAATATCTGCATTGTATGTAATGTATTTTTGATTTAATAGCTATAATCTCACCAAAATGCTCTTTCTCAGTCAAGTGTTTTCATGGACTTCAATATTTAGAGAGAATATTTCTGGCACTCCAGCCAATAATCATCCAAGGATACTATATTGGCTATAAAGTATCCTCACCTCCTGTCAATAATATCTTCAGCTTATCAATATCCTTGTATTTATGTGAATTTTTAGCTGAGCCGTGTGGAATGTTTATGAGTCAATTTGCTGGTTACAGGATTCTGATTTTAGGCCTAGGATAGTATTTTTTATAATTTTAATAACTAATACTTTCTTTAAAATAAATTTCATGTGTATTTGCTACATTAGCAATGTAAGAATTATGTTATCGATTCAATGTGATATTCTCTTAAGTACTTTAGGTGTAATAAGTTGAACTGCCCCCACTGGCTGTGATAGTTAACAGATTGAGCTGAATAAGATATTACACATCTGCACTGAAAACTATTTCTAACACCAAAGACTTTCAGTTCGTCTTTCTGATAATAGTCTTGATTAATTTTTGATGTTCAATTAATGACAATAATATTCACCTTTTCACAACTTGGTACAAAGCAGATCAAGACTGTGTGGGTAAATGTTTATGTATAAATTGAACATTTCTAGCAACCACAGAAAATTATTCTCATAAGTTTCAATTTATGCTTTCCTGAAATTATTGGGTGGATAATTAAGGATCATCAGAACAAAGGTAATTCAAGTGGCCATTTGGGTTTTCAGATTGCCTTAAATATTTTCTCAATTTCCCTTAGACAAAATTTAAAGTCTTTAAAACGCTTGGGCATACATCTAATGCATACAACTCTGTGGGTATGTTAAATTAATGTTTTGAAATTATGACATCATAACTTACATTAATCACAAATCATAGATTTGTGATTCACATTATGGGTTATCATTTCAAGACGTACTAAGGCAAGTCTTATAGAGTCACTCATTTCTTTCTCATGTCCCATTGTTCCTTTTTTTTTTCTCCTGAAAAGACTTCACTTTTTAAATATTATTGGAAATGAATTCTTATTTTATATCATACATCTTTGTCAGAGTTTTCCATTTTGCCACTCCTCCCAGCTCCCCCACACCCACTTTTTCCCTTAGATCTGCTTCTCCTCTGCTTTTTTTTTTTGTCCAGAAAAGAGCAGGTTTCCAAAAGAGGACAGAGAAACTGAACAAATTAAGAGACAATAAGATAAGGCAAATGTGTTCATGAGATCTGGGTGTCATTTTATTTGGTGGTACAGCCTTGAATGGCTTTCTCATGTTGTTTTAACAAACCTTGTGTTCAGGCAAGCAGCCATAGTTGGACTCACATGTGCTGATATATTGTATATTTAGTAAAAATATCCTGGAGTATCAGAGGACAGAAACATCTACAGAAGCAAGCCACGAAGGTCAGGGAATGGTGACTCACACTTTTATTCTATTATTCTGAAGGCAGAGATCTCTGTGAGTTTAAGACATAATAGTCACACAGTGGAAGTACATGCCATTAATCCCAGCACTTGGGAGGCAGAGGCAGGAGGATCTCTGCGAGTTTGAGGCCAGCCAGATCTACAAAGCAAGTTCCAGAATATAAAAATAAAAAACAGAAACAAAAATAAAAATGCTGAAGAGATGGCTTTGACCTCAATATTCTAGACTATTTTTGTTAGAAAATAAAATATAACACCGTACCACTCACTATATAAAAAACTATAAACATTATCAAAGTAGATATGTTTGTTGAGAAAAAATAAATTTTCAGTGAATGTAAAGAAGGAATGTGAGAAAAGAATGAGTATGTGTGATGATCAAAATTCAGTATACTTGATATTAATATGACTAAATTTGTGATTATTAATTAATAAATAGATATTTAACAAGTGTCCTACACTCTTAAACTTAGTAAAACCAAGATTCAGGGATTTTGAGATAGGAAACATTCTATACTTAAGCTATCTTTGAAACAAAGTAGATTATGCTTATGGTAAAAAATTAAACAGGTTCAAGGTAAATTCAATTTTTATTCAGAATTCTTAAAAATATTTTAGTGACAAAACTTCCAATCATCCCCAACATGAACAAAATATTAATGTGTAAAACAACTAATATGTGGCAATATGCTATGAGACAGGTGTGGTTTTAAAGTATTTCTTTATTAATCCTTTTAAATATACATTTTAAAAAGAAAAATATTTTTTATATCAAGATTGCTAATAAGACTCTTTTATATATTTTTTTTTATGTCTTTTCCAGAGCATGATTGAATCTAATTGCTTTCTTACTTAAGACAAAGTTGACTTTAATTCTATGAAGAAAGAAATTGAAGAGGATATAAGAAAATGAAAAGGAGAACTGAAGCCTTTGAAATTCAGACCCCTTTGTGAGGTGAGCAAATTCCAGCACCTGGACAACTTGTCCAGAGAATCCCTCTCCGGAACTGGGTTCAATCCCTAGGGTCTGATTTCAGACTCTCCCTAGCAGACAGGAGCTAGGGTTTGGTTGTGAGGGGCTCCACCAGCAATACCTAAAAGAGGGGACATTGCACTTCTGGGCCCTGCCTCTGGGGCAAATTGCATCATCAGAGGACTGAGGCCTTTGAAGTTCAGACTCCTGTCCAGAGTTGGGCAGATTTCAGCACCTGGACCACCCATCTAGAGAGTCCCTCTCTGGGACCTGGGTCAATATCTAGGGTCTAATTTCAGACTCTCCCTAGCAGACAGGAGCTAAGTTTGGCTGTGAGGGGCTCCACCAGTGACACCTAAAAGAGGGACCTTGCACAGGTTAGGGGGAATGGGGGCTGCCTCCATGGTGAACTGCTTTATCAGAGAAGGACTGAGGCTTTGAAATTTAGACTCCTGTCCAGAGCAGAGTCAAAAATTGAGCAGAGCCCTTGCTCAGAGCAGAGAGGAGACATACAAGTCCTTTTTCCACAACTGACTAGGAGTTGATTAATGGTAAACAACGGAAGCCATTGGTGGATGCCAGTGCAAAAATGCATATAACAATATAAAGAACAACAAGGAAACACCAGAAAAAACTGGTAGTTCTACAACTACAAGACCTGAACAGAGCAATGAAGAGGAAACAGAAAGAAACAACATCAAAAACACCTTTAAGAAGATTATTGAAGCCTTCAAAGAAGATATAAAAAAATTCCCTTAAAGAAATAGAAGAAAATACTGACAAAAAACTGGAAGAGATTAACAAATCCTTGAAATAAAACCAAGAAAAGGAAAACCAACAAATGAGAGAAACATAACAAGAACTAAAAGTTGAAATAGAAGAAATTAAAAAGTCAAAAAATGAGGCAAAGGTGGAAATAGACAATCTGAAGAAAAGAGCTGGAATGACAGATACAAACATAACCAACAGAATCTAAGAAATAGAAGAGAGGATCTCTTGAACAGAAGATTCAGTAGCAGAAATAGATACATCAGTTAAAGGAAACAGTAAAACCAAAAATGGTATAACACAAAATGTTCAGGAAATTTGGGACACTATGAAAAGTCCTAACTTGAGATTAATAGGAATAGAGGAAGGAGAAGAATAGCTACTAAAAGGCACAGATAATCTATTAAATAAAATCATAGAAGGAAAATTTTCTAAGTTAAAGAAGGAAAAGCTTATAAAGATACAAGAAGCTTACAGAACACCAAATAGATATGACCCCCTAAAAAGTCTGCTCATCAAATAATAATCAAGCCACAAAACATACAGAACAAAGAAAAATTTTAAGAGCTGCAAAAGAAAAGGGCCAATTTATCTATAAAGGCAGACCCATCAGAATATTACCTGATTGTTCACTGGAAACAATGAAAGCAAGAAGGGTTTGCTTCAGAGGTTATAAAGATGATAAAAAGGGCATGGCTGCCAACCTAGACTACTATACCCAGTAAAATTATCAATCACCAGATGGAGTAAACAAGATATTTCATGAAAAGGTCAGACAGAAACAATAACAATCCGGTCCTCCAGAAAGCGTTAGAGGGAAAAGTCCAACATAAGGATCCCAGATACATCCATGAAACCACAAACAATCAATAATCCCAAAAAATAAAAGCCCAGAGAATGGAATTACACACAATTACCAACAAAAATAGCAAGAATCATCAACTCTCCTACAAAAGGACACACACTAACAAGATGGATACAAAAACAGAAGCCATCCTTCTGCTTCATACAAGAAACACTGGTCAACCACAAAGAAAGACAAAGGCTCAAAGTAAAGGGTTGGGAAAAGATTTTCCAATCAAACGGCCCTAAGAAAAAAGCTGGTGTTGCCATCCTAATATCTAACAAAGTAGACTTTATACTGAAAACAATTAAGAGGGACCAAGATGGACATTACATATTCATCACAGAACAAATTGGTCAAAAGGAGATTTTATTTTTTTTTCCTTCTTTATTTTGTATTTATCAAAGAAAACAGTAAAAAGAATTTAAAATGCGGAAGAGATAACAATAACTATACAGAGGATAAGAATCATAAGCATAGCTTATCAAGGGTGGAAATGCAAATAAGATTGCTACACATATATTTTCTTTGTGTTCAGCTTTCCCTCTGAATTTTTTTTCCATCGCTGTATATCTTATTTCAAGGTCTCTTCTCCCTCCCACCACATATGGTCATTTTTCTTCTCTGCAACTCCCCATCCCCTCCCTTGGCAGGCAGCAGACAGTCCTATGGTCCCACTGACCCAATAATGTTTGGATCAGTCTCCACTCCTGGCCAAATCCAGTTTTGTCCATCCTCCCACAAGAGTGAGTCAGGTGTTCCTATAGTTGGAGTGGGGTCCAAAGGGTCAGTCCAGGGTGTTTCTGATCCCAAGCTGTTCAGTGGTTGTGGTTTGCAGATTGGGCATGTTTGGCTTTTTTTCTTGTTTGTTTGTTTAGAGACCACTAGTGAGTGAGTACATCCCCTGCTAATCTCTCTGAGTTTGTGATATTTCGCTCAGGAGGATAATCTCCAAATCCATCCATTTGCCTGTGAATTTTAGGATATCATTTTTTCTTACTGCTGAGTAGTATTCCATTGTGTAGATATACCACAGTGTGTTAATCCATTCTTCAGTTGAGGGACATCTAGGTTGTTTCCAGCTTCTTGCTATTACAAATAATGCTGCTATGAACATAGTTGAGCTAATACCTTTGGAGTGTGAATGTGCCTCTCTAGGATATACACCCAGAAGTGGTATTGCTGGGTCCTTGGGGAGATTGATTCTCAATTTCTTGAGAAACCACCATATTGCATTCCAAAGTGGCTGAACCAGCTTACAATCCCACCAACAATGGAGGAATGTTCCCCTTGTTCCACATCCTCTCCAACATAGGCTGTCATCTGTGCCTTTTATCTTAGCCAATCTAACAGGTGTTAGGTGGTATCTCAAAGTTGTTTTGATTTGCATTTCTCTGATGGCTAAAGATGAAGAGCACTTTTTCAGGTGCCTTTCAGCCATTCGTAGTTCCTCTGCTGAGAATTCCCTTTTTAGATCTGAA